>VUYV01000005.1:727810-799260 GCA_008711295.1 Anarhynchus alexandrinus
TTTTTTTTTTTTAATGCATATACAATATATTCATCCCAACTAAATTCTCTATGTTTCACCAGTTTGTGTACGTTTAATTCATAAGCAGTAATTTCCTCTGCCTTTATTCCCTTTGACTGCTTACTAAGAGGAAAGCAGGCATCGTGTCACTTTACCCTGAGCACCGAGTTTTGGAGAAGCTGCCAGTGTACCCACACACACTCCCTCCCCACTTCTAGGTTCTGGACAGAGACTGAGATCAAAGCTGTGCTGTTCTTGCACACTTGCACAGGACTCGCCTGAGCTGAATCAATTCTACACCACAAACGCCAGCACTGGGTGAGGGTGAAGTGAAGAAAGAGTCAAAACCAATCTAAGTTTTTCTCTTCCTTAAGCTGTAAAAAAAGAATTAGTCTCTTGTAACATTCCTCTAGCAATTCAAGTGCCGCAAGCTTCTCTCCCTTTTCTTTGCTTCATTTAGAATTTACATTTGTCTTATGCTGTATTTACACCGGACTTTAATGCAAATCAAATCAGCTTATCTACTGTGCAAGATTAATGCATGCCCTGTAAACACAAGTCTCTTGAACTGGTTAAGGAGGGAATTTTTGAGACCTTTCTTCATCTTCCTGCTCTTGACTCAATCTTAAGGTGCCATTTAGAAGCACTGATTGTGACTTATAAGTACTCACTGGTATTTAGCTTGCAATTTCCCCTTATACTCAATGATTGATTGATTGATGTATTTATTTATTTATTTTTAACCTTGGGAAACCTTTTCCCCTTTGATTGCTCCCCGCAGATAAGTGTCTGCCTGGCCTGTTACTCTGATCCCATGGCAAAACTGGTTCAGTTTCCACCTTCTTAGCGCTGCCAGCACACGTCCATCAGACCAAATTATTACGTTTCTTTCTTATGCAATTGCTAGTTTTCAGCTGTCAGAACAGTCTAGGCAAAGTCATTTGAAGACATTTTGAACTTAAGGACTTGAACTCTTCACTCCATGGCTTATACCGCAGGTTTCACGCCTCTGAAAAGATGTTGATGATACCAGCACCCCAAGGTCTAAAGTTTCCACAAATGGTCAAGTGTTGCTGCTAGGACAATTCTTTATTCTCGTATTTTCTGTCTTGTTTTGGTATCTGTGGGGTAAATTAATGGAATCATTCATTCAGATTTCTCCACTTTGATGTAAACTTCTTGTCTGAAGATTTCTCATTGCTGTTGCCTTGCAGTTTCTCTCTGCCTCCTTTGAGGATTCCTAAGTGATAGAAAATTGCAGGCTTGTCCCTCCTTATACCAGTTTTAGTCTGTTTCTTCCATCAAGGTGACATCACTTGCATATTGTGCAGCACACAAACAACAAATCTAATTGAGAGCAACAATGCCATCCCATTAAAGTTTAAGGGCTTCTGACAAAGATAAGGCATTCCGGGCTTACCTTAAGTGTGTATAGTCACTAAAATGACACTGCTGAGCATTGGTTTCTTACTTATCTTTTACACTTTTGCTCAGAGGACTTGCATGCCTGTCATGGTGCTTTGCCAGCACTGTCCTTTTGTAGCACATCCTCCTGCCTCCTGAAGTCTGTGGAGCTGCGGCAGCCTCCCTTTTTATGCTCTGTGTGATTTGTGTGCAGTCCTCTCTACCTGAAGGTCTGTCCTTTGCCTTGTCTCCATGTGAAATCTGTGCAGCCTTCTGAAAGTACTTATTCTGCTTTAGACTTGAGTCAGTTCAGGAGGATGAAGATGTGGCTGAGAGGAGCAATTCAGCCTGTGGTAGAGAGATTTTGTACTAAAGACTGTCTTTCACAGGGACCAGGATCACGGTTACTCACATGCCTGGCATTGGCTACAGATGTGACTGCCAGGTTACGCTGCCACTTTATCAAGCTGGTCTCTGGTGAGCCCTCCATTCCTCCACGTTATTTGGCAAACACACTGTTCCCTGTAGGATACTGATCTGCCACCTTTAAGAATATCTTCTGTTGCTGCAGTGGTTTTTCTTTCAAGTACAGATATTTCTTCTTCTAGCCCCTTTATTCCCCACTTGCTGGTCTGCTAATCATTGTGTCTATACAGATTTTCTTGACACTCCTTCTAGCTCTTTTCCCTGCCTAGATGCCCACGTGCCAAGGCGCCCATGGGTCAGCACCAGTGATATATGATATCACCAATGATATATACCAAATCATGGCTAATATCTAGCTGTCCAAAGCAGCAAAAAAATAAGATCATTACAGAAAGAAAAAATAAAAGTATTTTTTAAATATCTGAAAAGAGCAATTAATTTACTTACTTGGTAAAGCATGTATGAGGCAGTAAAACCCTTCTGCACTTACAAATTTTCAGGCCAAGGACTTCTGTTCGAGTTCAAGACCTTTTTTTTTTTGTTATGCCTCCTTCTCTCCCTCCCCTTTTTTTCTTCTCTCCATCTACGAGGTTTGGCAATGCCAAGATACCATTTTGCTCAAAGAAGTACTTAAGTTTATAATAATTTTTCAACTTCAGTTTATCAGCATTTTCCAACTTACATTTACTGCTCATTTACCAACTAAACCTAAAGTTTGCTCAAATTTAGCTGGAGATGAAACGTGGAACAAAGAAAGTGGAAAAATGGGACAGAAATCTCATTACAGTTGCTGGCCCTGAATACAAAAGCTATTTCTGGACTGAAAATAAACAGAGGACCTGAAGAAACCTTCTATTCCCTGGTCAGACAACAAAAAGGCTGGCAGAGAATAAGGAAAACCATTAGTCTCTCAGCTTACTTTTTAGAGTGTCAAGTGACAAAAATCTACGGCAGCAGCCCTGTGGGCCACCAGGTGCGCAGAGCACCGTCACCAAGCTCATGCCAAGGAGTGAGCCCCAAGAGGACAGTGGGGATGGTGGTGATCAGGGGAACAGCCAAAAGCAGCACTTGTGGCTTGGTTTTGTGGCTTGTGTATCCTGCTAACAACACACTCGCCTAACATGATAAAATGAACTATTTGCAGTGGCTTTCTCATCTATTTTTTATGTTCAAATTAAATGTTTCATTTTGGTTTTAACTTTACAATAAATTATCAACAACAAAAGACTGAGAAAATACCATAAGATAACAACCTGGGGACAGTAGAGTCTTCATGTACGGCTGACCATACTGGATGTAAACCCAGCTAAGGTTTCAATGTGTTTCCTTATCGCAACTGTGCAGTTTGCGAAAGGCTACTTTAATTTCAAATACAGAACCATACACTTCTGCCATATTTATGAGAACTATTCTTGTCATAATGCATCTCTACATTTATATTTAGCACCACAAACTGTAGAAAATAATTATAGAAAAAAATTTAAGCCTGCATGTCTGCTTGAAATCTGATCTCTGCAATAGAAATAGTTCCTTGACAAGGCAAAGGGAAGGTGGATGTCTTCAATATTCTCTGCTCACCTATTTTTAGCTCTTTAAAATGTTTTCTAGTGGGGTAATGCTTGGGAAGATGTGGGTACAACTCAAACAGCAGATATCCAGCAGTTGAAAAGTAACAATGAAATAAAATTAGAGAATGTATATAATGAATAAAACCTCTATTCTGCTAAATATCTCTTCCCTGTTGAGAAGCCTAATGATCCTAACCCATGTCATTGTAACTAGGACTTTTTTTCCAATTTGCTTTATTTATATCTACACTAGCTGAATGGCACTACATCAGGATAAATCTCAGGCTCACTGCCATGAGTGGATTAACTTTCCTAATTACTGATCAATTTTTCTTTCAGCTCATTTCTCATTCTAGTACCCAGTGATTTCCCTAATTCACACAATATGGCCTTTAAATGTCAAATCACAACTATGTGGGAAAAAAAAAAAGGCATTTGATAAATCCGAAAGCTATCCATAAAAACACTGGGCAGAAAGTGAACTGATTCACCAAATTGCCCTCCTCTCCCTCCATTGCAAGGAACAAACCATGAGGATTCATGTTCTAGATACACATTTTTCAAGATAAAACAACCCAGGAGAGATATATCAAAATGGGCTTCCAAAATAAAGGAAAAGGAACTGCAGCCCCTAAAGCTGCCACAGGGCGCTGCTGCTTCATTGCAGCTTTATCCCTCTGCCCCCTTGGCTACATGGGATTTACCGGCACAGCAGGTGCCGGCCCCAGTCATGCACCCCTTTCCTCACTCAGGAGGCCACCAACATGCAGCGGGGTGGCTCCTTCTCACTTGGAAAGGGCAGACAGCTGCCTAGTGACAACACACTTTAAATTTTATAATGATTTCTTTCAAATGAATAGCTTGCATATGCATAATCATGTATTCTAGCTCTGATAAGCATGATGATTAGGATTCATCTCTTGGCTGATGAATTGGGCCAAGGGAGAGCTTGCCCTGTAGTAAAGCCACATGCAAGAGCTGGCTATATTCTTTACTGCTGTTCTCCAAATTCAATTAAGATGTCACACACACTCTTGGAGCTAGGGATTACAAGCAAAGTTCACATTGTTCAGCAGTAGTGAGCTGGATGAGAAAAGGCAGTCTGTCCATCACTATGCATGGTGTAACACAGGCCCTTGATTAGCACAGCCATTCAGGTAAGAAGCTGGAAGGCACCACTTGCATCTGAGCTGGAGTCACCTCAGTGGCCAGAAACGATTAAAGAGAGAAATACTCTCCTTTTCATTCAGCTTTGGCAATAGCCCAGTGATCTGATTTCAGAGTAGGAATGCTTCGGTGGCCATAACTGGGTGCCCTACAAACCTTCAAGTTTTATTTTGTGTGGACATAATAAACCTTTTGGTGGGATAGCCAAGTGGAGCATCTTCTCCAGCATCTTACTCTTCTGAACTGATTTACATAAACCGCTGTGAAGGGGGAAAAACAAAAAAACAAACCACAAAAAAAAACCCAATGAACAAAAAAATCCCAAATCAAAACCCCCCAAACTGCCAAAATCCCTCAGCATGAAGAATATAGACAACTTCATCTTTGTTAAATTCAACATATAATACAGGCTTCCATTAGTACTTAAAAAAACCCCAAACCCACAAAACAAAGCATATGTCTTCAGCTCAACAAATAAAGCGCATATTGTACACTTTGAAAGGCTACACTGAACATCCACTAGCATTACCAAAAATCATTGTCCCAGAACACTAAATTTTCAGTAGTAAAACCATCTGTGTCACAAATGTTTTAAACCTACATTAGAGAACAGGAGCTACTACATGTTGTCAGTTATTGCTCAGACATTTTCCAAGGTTTTTGTCTGTATTCATTATATATCAGTTTACTCAAACTTGATGCTTGCATTTTTGCTTTGTCAGTATAAGTGTTCCTTTTTTTTAGGATATTAATGATCTCTGGCTGGTCATTTCTTTTAGAACTATGATTTCCTCTGTTGTTTTTATGAGAAAAATTTAATTAGCGTTTTCTGAGAACAGTAAGGTAATTTTGATGATTCGTGTTTTCTTTAAAAATTGTAAGGAGAGATGAGAGATGTGAAAAGACATCTGGTTAAAATCAACCATGCAGCATTGTAAGCAAAAGAACATCTCACCTGAGAAAAAAGAAATTGCCATATAAAAACTTTCACTTAACTTGGTTAACTATAAAGCATGAGTAAGGTTGCTCAACAGGGTTTCCTTTAGGAAGAAAAAAAACAAAATAAGGACTAGGAAACCACTTACTTAGGGAAAAAAACCCACAGTTGCAGTCCTTCTTCCCGGCATAGAGACAAGCTATCAGAAAAGATTAAAACCAGGACTGTCGTGGCTGTGTGAGAAACTAGGCATGATGGCAGCTGTCCTGTTCACATTTTGCTGGCTCTCAGGAGCACAACCAGCTCCTACAACACACATATATATACTGCCAACATGCCTAGTTATTCACACAGCCACAGCAGTCCTGGTTTTAATCTATTTGGATAGCCTCTTTGCAGGCAGGGAAGAAGGAGTAGCTATCCTGTGATTTAAGAGTGCAGGAAGTCATCAGCTCCAGTAAAACTGCACATCGGTCAGTGGAGAAATACTTTGCTCAGCTTCTTTCCATAGGGGTAATACCAGAGTACCTGGTCTCTGCGCCCCACCAGCTCTCTCAGCAAGCCTCTGATGCAGGAAAAGGCAGGAGCAGCACAGCAGGACCATGAAAAGGCATTACACGGGGTGTCCGCCCGTCCCACCCTGCAGCCTTGCTCTCGCACACCCCAGCAGGACTGCCTGGGCAGCTCTCCACAGCTGAAAGAGCCAGATGCCCCTGTGAAGCGGATGTTAAATATCTTACTGCAAAGAATCAATACGCTGAGCGGTTAAAAGAAAGGACAGAAAAATCACTGCTTAGAGCCAGTAAGACATTAGGTCCAAACTCAATTTATTTTTGAAATTAGATTTCTCAAATCCAGCAAGTCTGCATTTTGGCCAGCTCTTTTACCCTGGCCTTTTCTTTTTACCTATAGACTCTATCTTACAGAAGCCAGCCAAGAAAAGCAGCAGACAGCAATGCTGTCTGACTTCAGTTTATAAGCACTATAGTTTCCAATAACTCATTTATTGATCACAGAAGTGGTAAATGTCTGTGTATCCTTGAGAAGAGAGAACAACAACACAGAAATCCTCAGGAAATTATTAATGAGATAATACAGTCATCTAGCTAAAGCTATAGGAACTCAGAATATTTACATGCAGTCACAAGATGAATGTACCCTTCTTTATGAGACTCTTAGCTTGGCCGTAACACTGCGACCTGTGAATCCCAACTTTGATAAATTAACATCCAGATCACAATCCACAGCAGAAAGGATTTGAAACAGCAGCAAGGGGCCAGGTCCTGAACATCAATCAGCCCAGTTTCTTGGGCTTTGGGAGCCAGTACGTACTAGGCAGAAATCCTGCCATTAATAAATGACTCTTGAGTTAAATATAGCATATGCCATTGTCTGACACCCAACGAGCTGTTCACACGTCTAGGTAAAGCACTACTATTTCTACCACGCAGCTTTTTACAGATACCTCACATGCATGAAATTACAGAAGTCGTAGGGCAGATGAAGAATAGAAGAGAGATTTACAAATTACGGATTTATCTTTTAGTATAGACAGAGCACTCCAGGGAAATTTCCTCCTCGGCAGAAGTGCAAGGTAATTTCACACATAATAGAGAATGTGAAGACAGAAGGGCTCTGAGTCCTCCTTTCTTCAAAAGCAGCACAACAGTGCAGTGCAGAGAAGGGAGGCATTGCCTCCGCATAGCTGCTGCCTGGGCTTCCAAGATATCTGGCGGAACTCCTGAAGGAGCTCCTATTTCACATTTGTAACATAAAATGAATAACTGGAAGGGGCTGAACACAGAATCTCTTCAGCAATTTCCTCCTCCTTTCCCCCCAACACTTCAGCTTGCAAGTAAGCTTAATAAGACCGTGTATTTCCCTAATTCTTTTTTTTTTTTTTCTCATTCTTTCATTTTCAGGTCCCTTCCGAAGTTGGTACCTTTATTATTTTGTCCCTTTTCCATTTCTACACATCCCTATCATGTGCCGAATGGAACCTTTCAAATTTTTTTCCAGGTCATAAAATAATCTGATTCTCCAATCATAAAAGATGATTGAACCTGACCTCAGTTGGTCCTATCATCCTCCTAGCCTGACTCACCATGATCAAGTCCTTTGGATAAAGTTCTACATAAAACCATCTACAGTGTGACGCCAGCTAATATGAATAATGTGATTGAAATCCTTTTTTGCTGAATGGTGGAAGGTGACAAGGTTTTCCCTTTTAGCAACTGCCCATGCTGTCACTTCATGCTAGTGGAGTTATGTCAGCATATTGCATCACTGAAATATACTCACAAATACTTTGACTTCAAGACATTCCTTATTCTCCCACTCCTGATGTTTTCTGAGGGTTTTGGATGGTTTGGGGGCATGGGCGTGGGAAGAGTTCTTTTGTGTTTTGTGGTGTTTTGTTGCGGGGTTGTGGGGGGGGTTGTTTGTTTTTTTGTGTTGCTGCATCCCCTAGACCTGCCAGAAACGTCTGAACAAATGTATTTGTTCATGAAGTTCAACAAGACCAAGAGCAAGATCCCACATGTGGGTTGCAGCAATCCCAAGCACAAATACAGGCTGGGCAGAGAATGGATTGGGAGCAGCCCTGAGGAGAAGGACTTGGGGGTGTTGGTCGATGAGAACCTCAACATGAGCCAGCAATGTGTGCTCACAGCCCAGAAGGCCAACCGCATCCTGGGCTGCATCAAAAGAAGTGTGGCCAGCAGGTCGAGGGAGGCAATTCTGCCCCTCTACTCCACTCTCGTGAGACCCCACCTGGAGTACTGCGTCCAGCTCTGGAGTCCCCAACATAAGAAAAACATGGACCTGTTGGAGTGAGTCCAGAGGAGGGCCTCAAAGATGAGGGCTGAAGCACCTCTCCTATGAGGACAGGCTGAGAGAGTTGGGGTTGTTCAGCCTGGAGAAGAGAAGGCTCTGGGGAGACCTTGTAGCAGCTTTCAAGTATCTGAAGGAGGCATACAGGAAAGCTGGGGAAAGACTTTTTACAAGGGCATGTAGTCAGAAGATGAGGGGTAATGGCTTCAAACTGGAAGAGGGTAGATTTAGATTAGATATTAGGAAGAAGTTTTTCACTCTGAGGGTGGTGAGGCACTGGCACAGGTTGCCCAGGGAAGCTGTGGCTGCCCCATCCCTGGAGGTGTTCAAGACCAGGGTTGGGTTGGATGGGGCTTTGAGCAACGTGGTCTAGTGGGAGGTGTCCCCACCCATGGCACGGGGGTTGGAACTAGGTGTTCTTTAAGGTCCCCTCCAACCCAAACCATTTTACGATGCTGTAATTTGTTGATGAACTATTAAAAAAAATGAGGAACTTACATAAATGTGACATTACTACTAAACAAAACTTTCTTCTCCACAAATGAAACCTTTTCATCATAGTTCATCAGTGTACCACATGGATCTTATCTATTTGTTCAGGCCCCTTTTACTTGTTTTTAATCTTTAGTCAGGCAGAAGTACTTCTTATGATTTGACGTTTGTACTAAGGGATGGTAGGATCTTACTTACTTCACTTTAAAATAATCATCCTTTGTTCCATTTGCTGCTTACGCAATGCAAAATTGCATCCAATACACACAGTGTCACATTGTTGAGTGTTATCTGGAATTGTACATTGTGCTACCTCAGCATCTCCAGTAAAAACATGTTCCCTAAATCATATTTATATATATGAGTTACAGTGCAATGAAGGAGGAAAGTGTCTGTACTTTAAAAATTATCTTTAGAACTTTGTTGGAAAGGATACTCAGAGTATAACGTTCCTACATACCTCTATGATTCAGTAATGTACCCAGGCCATAAATTAATTCTTAATGGTATTTTGCTAAATTGAAAAAAAGACAGTTCCATTACTACAGCCCATAACCTAAATCTCTTGATACAAAATGACTTCACATTCGGTTATAAAGAACTGAAAGACAACAGTTAGGCTTTAAAAAGGGAATATATTTGGAAGATATCCCATTAAAATAGTAGCATTGATAGTGCTGAAAAGAATCAACTTGACAAACCTTTCCGCAGACAACCAGTGGTACCTATGTATCTTATCTGGTCCTTGGAATTTTACTAATGGTAAATACCATTACATTTTGTAATTTATATTTGTACCAAGATATGAAGCACTGCAGAAACTAGATTAGCATAAGAGGGTTTCTTCATATATATCCTTTACTGGAATTAAAAGGTAGCAGATACAATATATGAAAGTGTGCGCTTGAAATTTTGCTAAATTACCACCCCCATTAATCTACCTCTTTTACACCTTTTGACATTAGATATAAACATACTTCTTGAGCAAAAGGGGGCAGGGTAGGGGAAGAAACTATGCAGAGAGCAGTTGTATTCATACTTGCCTGGCCTTTCCTCCTAGAAGTAGTGCACTGACTGCTGAGAGCTAGTCATTAATGAGTAACTGCCAATATTTCAACATGTCTATAGATTTTAGAGCCAAGCTTGAAACACCTTGGGTCTGGCCAAAGGTTGTAAATTTCCATAGATCAATTAGAATCAAATAGAGTATTCTGAAAATTTAAAGGGGTCCAAAAAAAAAAAATCTTTGTACACTTTTGAAAGCCTGTGTGCAAAGTTACAGGGGAAAGTGGAGCCCAAGTGTTGTAAAGAAAAACAAAAGTGCTGTGAAGTGCTTTGAAGTTATAGAAGGCATACACTCAACTTCAGTCTATTCAGAAGCAGCACAATTTTTTTCAATGCACCATGGAATTAATTAATAACAAATGCACTCACTTGGAGTTGCTTAATAAAATGTCCAATTTAATAAAGTTTCTCCTATCTTAAACTCCAACAATATGCAATTGCGGAACTGCAATGTCTAGTGCTAAGCGAAGGCACTGACACACAAAGCATATGAGAAACCTGGTGGAAAGAAGACAGTAAGCAAGACATTGTAATACCAAAAATTTTTTAAAAGGAAAAAAAAAACAACCCACAAACACCCAAAACCAGAAAAGATATGAAAATGAGCTACCTGTACTGTAGTGTTGTGTGCTAAGGAGAGGTCAGGGTCGAATGAAATTAACACACTAATCATCTCAGCAAGTAACCCAAAATCCATGTACCTTGAAATGACTTGCCTAAAACAGAGGAATACAGCATTTGGTCTATATTACCTTTCAGCTGAACAGGGCGGCTACACTAACCGCAATATGCCAGGAAAGATCAGAAAGTGTAGTAAACAAATTAGCAATAGGGAGGCTTCAGTTACTGTCACAGACTGGGCAAATACCACACTGCAACAGGAGGCAGAGAGGACATTTGCTCAGATGCTGCCAGTAACTGTGTAAAGACACTTGCTGGGAGCGCACAAGCACAAGATGCAAAACCCTGTTTGATCCTAGGTAGGTACAAGTCAATCAGAATCCTACAACTAGAAATGGTCTCTGCAGAAGTGACCACAAGGTAGTTAGAGGCAATCTCTGGCAGGAGTAACAAAAATGAAGAAAAAAAAATCCAAAGGAAAAAAAAAATCCTCTAGAGACACTCAACTTCAGGAAGGCAGACTACATAAAAATTAGGAAGCTTACTAAAAAGCAGCTAAAGATGACATTTTAGAGATCTGAAAGCTGAGAGACAGTGGTGAAGACTGCTGAAGGGCAGCATGGTGTAGTCACTGGACCAGCGCAGACTGCCCATTGAAATGAGCTGGAGAACAAGCAGAAGGAAGCCAGAGTAACTGAACAGCACAGTGAGGGGTTATTAGAAGCAAGATGACGGGCTTAAAAAGCTGAAATTGCATCCAAATGAAGAAAATTCAGGAGATTCTAATCTCTGGCACATTAAATGCAAAACCACAGTGAGACAGGCAAAAACTCAGCTAAGCAAAAAGGAACCAAAACTAATACTAAATCCTTCTCCAGCAGAAGCACGAAGGTCTCATTAAGGCCAACCAATGACCAGGGCACAA
Source organism: Anarhynchus alexandrinus (assembly GCA_008711295.1). Lineage (NCBI taxonomy): Eukaryota > Metazoa > Chordata > Aves > Charadriiformes > Charadriidae > Anarhynchus > Anarhynchus alexandrinus. Next base: position 739,248 of record VUYV01000005.1, read on the forward strand.
AAAGCACTCAGAGGACAGGGCTGCCACATGGAAGCTGACCAACTTCTTTGCATTAATGTTCATTGTGGAAGAAACTGGAGAGGTGCGTCTGGAATTTAAGCAACTGCAAGATCAGATGTAGAATAAGTGGACAAAATGAACAACAAAAGCACTAGCACTAAAAGGTATTCACCCAAGTATTCAGGTGAAGTAGAAAATCTGATTTTCTAAGTAGGTACCCCACTTGCTTTAATCACCTTGGTATGTACCAGAAGGTGGGAGGTGTCTATATTAGAAATAAAAATAGGGGCTGAGGTAGAATCAAGGGAATTATAAGCCTAATATCTGTACCAAGAAAATCAGCAGAAACTGTGATACAAGTTAGAACCAAGAAGGTCTTGGATCTGCACGCAGTGGGTAAAAAAGCTGTTGTACTCACCTAGAAAATAGTTGGTAGGTGCTAAAAGCTTATGAGGGCTCAAGTTTATGGAAAATACTCCTGTTGAGGGTTAGTAAGTAGATCAAAATCACATCCAGCTCAGGAAGTCCACAGAGATGCATGTAGCCAAAGGCTTGTTATGTTTTCACTCTTCCTTGTGTATCTACTTGTGGCCACTATTGCAGATGGGACACTGAGCAAAATAAATCTTGTTTTGACCCACTAGGGACAAGCTTTTCTCCTGGTGTTAAAAGAGCTGAGCTGGCAAGGAGATGTACAAGTCAAATCCAGAAAGCACAGTGGACATCCGGAGCTTCCTTTGGGGATACTTACTGCTGGGTTCTCAGTGCTGTGCTGAGCCCTCGTGGTCAACATGGGACTGAAACAACTAGTCATTTTTCCAGCATCAGCCCTAAATCACGCTGGTCTAAGTTTCACCTGAGATGGCATAAAAATATCACAGCCCTGACATTTACACATAAATGAAGCTCTGAGTTTATCTCTTGCTTTCCCCCTTTTGAAAAGAGACCTGTTAAAATGTTTTGGAGTCCATCAGAGAGTAGATCCCATAACCTTAGCATATTGAACCAAATCTTGAGGAAAAAAAAAGTGCACTGTCATTAAATTTTTAAAATAAACTTTCATTTAAAAATGCAGTGTGAAAACCTGGCTACTTGTTAGAACACAATTTGTATGCAAATAGGGAAAAGGGATATAAGATCCTTAAACTAGTATTCACAATTAGAGTTAGGAACGTCATCATAATTCCAATTATAATACAAGATCATGAGCACAAATAAACCAATTCTCTATATTACTAGTCTTTTCTATTTATTTAGGAAGTCTTTATGAATAAAAATGAAGGCAAATAATAATTGAACATGGAATTGGCCATAAAAAGTAGAAACAAACTTAAAGCTGGAGAAATCAGCTCACTGCTCCTGTGATATGAATGAGAATTATACCCTCAACAGATCAGGTCTTACACGGCCGGACAGATGGTTGTGGGGGTGAGGGGAGGAGTGGTGTTCATTTAGGAGGGTTTGGGGTGGGGGCATAGAATGGAGTAAAGGGGGCAGGTTGTAATCAAATTGTTCCAATTTTCTGTGTCAACTCTAGGTAATCAGCATATTTAAAGATCCTTTAAAAACCTGTCTATGGCCCAGACCTTTAACCAGAATAGCCATTTGTAGAACTAAATCACAGTAAGAATCAAGGTAAACCAGGTCCCATTTTATGGAAAGTTTTTGCCATATGCAGGGTGAGACTACTAAGTATGGTTGTACTGAATGGTCCCACCAATTAACATTTTCCATCCCTATACAAAATTACTGCCAGTTCAGGATCAGGAAAGAGGAATTACGAGGCAAGGGACAAGTGTTATTCATTGCTCTGGTGCAGAATAGAAAGGAGGTTGCCTCCCTGCCTTGAATTCTTAACAATTTACAGGAAGACAGGCCTTCACTATTTCAAATATATTATTAACTAAAATAATCAAATATTACACACAATTATTTGCATCATGAATTACACATAATTATATTTAATAAGTTTCTAGATGAAGTGCGGAGTCTAACTTGCAGCCAAAAAATAAAACCAATAAAAAATCAGAAAGCTCTAAAGGAGCAACAATTAACTCTTCTAGTTAGTAAAGATTCACACGTTCCACTTGTGCCCTGATGGCTTTTTCCCAGACCTTGTACATGATCGTGTGACAACAGATCAGACAGTGAAGACAGAATGGCTGCATCACACCAGAGAAATAATCACTGTTGATTGCGGTGAACAACTTGATGTTAGAGTCATCTGAAGCTTTTAATTAAAACTTAATTGTCAAGGTTAGCCTTTTCCCATCAGCAAAACACTGTGAGTTACCTCTGCCATATTTCTTTCCCTTTCATTTCAAGTAAGGCAGAAACAGAAACAATAAGTGGAGTTTCACATGGGTAGTATCAAAGTGCAAAGACTAAAGAAAATACTGCACCCAAAGTAGGAAGGAGTTACACAGAATTTAAAGTGAGTTAAATTTTGAAAGAAGAGGCAAAAACCAGCAAAGGAAAGCAGAATACATTATTGCTATACAACAGTGACTAGGGTTGTTTTTAATGCAGTAACAAACAAAAACAAACACAAAAACAAAGAAAAACCTCAGAAATCACCTAGCTCCAAGGTTAGCTCAGCTGATGCTATAAACCATAAAATAAATGTATATGCATACCCACACAGAGATATAAACACAAACATATATACAGAGCAATCTAGAAAGATCTCATCAGAATCTTTCTTGGTCAAAATAAGAATATATTATCTCCTACAGGAAGGCAGGAGTTCCAACAACAGACATCTCAGTGTGAGAAAATGGGCACAAATATTCCTTTTAATTTAAAAACTCTTGAAGTTGCAATTAAAAAAAGATTTTTTAAAAATGTATTGTATTTTCTAGAAGCATCAACAGCAAATCCTTTGCAATGCCATAGAATACATCCTGGGATCTCCAGGCACTTCATAAAAATGCACAGCTGATTAACCCCTCGATACAGGCGGTAAAGCAGGCTCTCATTTAATAGACAAGGAAATTGCCATAGAGGAAGGTACAGGGCAGACTTTATGTTTGAATACCTAAGTGACTTCGTATGTCATTAACCCCAGCGACTCGCATCATCACCAGCAATGGCTGCTCGGGACCTCTGTGGAGCCCAGGTGTATCAGGGCTGGTCCCAGCACTGGGACAAGGGAGGCTGTGGTTTAAGCGACCTCTTCAAGGTTACATAAAACTGGCTTCCAGGTCTGCTTTAGTCACAAGATCCATCTTGCTACGCTATTTGGAATATAAACGAAATACATGTCAAACATCCTAATGGTTTTACTGGTTGTCTTGCCAAATGCATTTGATGGTCATGAAGTCCTAAGGGGGCCTTTTTTCTTTTCTGTATATTGTGGATGAATAAAAACCTGGTCTTTATATCAGAAGTTCTCTTAATATAGGGATTGACAGGTTGGTCCTACACAGACAAAGCTATGAAGAATGGTTACTAACAGGACTAAATAAGTCAAGAAAATATTTCGGGGAACAATCCAGAAACAGCAAAGCCTACAGAAGGTACATTATTATCAGCAGGCACCTGTTCTAAGCAGCTCTGTATATTGATCCCATAAAAAGGATCAGAGTATTCAGGTTTTTTTTTTCAGAAACAGTAAATTTAAAGCTGCCCTACCAAATGTAGTAGATGATTGAAGAACTGTTTACTGCTTTCTTGACTCCCAGCTTTGTATCCACAAAACTGATTTTTAATACAGCCCTGCATAAACAAAAATGAACTCTAAATTAACAACAATGGCTTTTTTAAGTGCTTTAGAGAAATCATTTTGGTGAACTGCTTTGCAGCCACTAGAAGCAGTGTCAAATATTAAAACGTTACCTGTTTTATTTTTTCTGTAGATGGAACACGTAGTTCTAGGAACATCATTTTGAAGACTGCTTGTACTCTATGTGACCTTGTCTTTGAGGCTTTACTGGCAGATAATTTTATGCCACCTAGCTAAGTCTTATTATATCGTAATTATGCTGTCACATAGGATCTCAAATGAAATTAATGAAACACTATTAACCCAAGACAAGAGCTGTGGGAACCAGCAGAACTCTCCCTGTGAGCATTTGCTTTTACTATTAAGCCCTATCACTTAAACTCCTATACCAGGTATCTAAAGAAATAAATAAAATCAGGCAAATTAAGTTCAATATACAAATGTTTTGACTAAATGCTGTCTTCAGTTTCAGATTTTTCACTAAAAGCTCATCACAGTTCTCTGTAACCAAGAAAGAAATTAATTGAAACTGGTGGAAAAGATATAAATAGAGAATATAAATTAGGAAGGGAAAGAACAAAAGCACAGTTCTGCCTGCCTGATTGGTCTCAGACAAATTGGAGTAAAAAATTTCTCAAATACAATTAAGTTCTTCCTCAAGACTTACATAAATAAAAGCTGTTAAATGTAATTATCTGTAGAAACATGAGAGCAAACAAATATTGATAGTATGATTTGATCGCTAACAAGAAGAAGATGCAGAAACTGCGAAGCAAGGATGATCTTTTCAGGACTCTGTTCCCATGAGTCAGAGCTGTTATTAGGACGTGATTATTTTGGCTCCTTTGAGTCTTGCCACTACTCTGCACTCACAGACCAAAGTCTCAGTATCAATACTAAAACCCCATCAGTTCTGCCTCACTGAGAAGGACCTACTGTATTTTCCTATATTGATTGTGAAAAGATGTGAATAACCTGAGAAGTAATAACCATGAAAACCTTCCATGTAAACAAAATGGACATCTTTATTTTGTGCACACTTAGTTTTGAGCAAAGGGAAGAGTAACAGCTTTTCAATCACGTCACCCCTACATTCACTTAAACCTCATTAAACACATCTACTCAGGGATAGAGAATAGTTAGAAAGTGGCTCAAACCACAGCCAGTCAAGACTGAACCACTAAATCAGGGAACTACCTGGTTGGTAGTGGGTAGCAGCCAACCACATCACCCATATCCTCTGTCAATCAAACCCATGTCTGATGTCTTGGTCTCTCAGATGCCAAAGGATAGACAAGCAAAGAGCACATGATTCTCCATGCATATATTCAAATACACGCTGAGTTTCAGGCTCGGGTCATTTAAGTTCCTTATGTGCAGACGCATGACTCCCACTTCTCCCAGCAGATGCAGCATGTTGCCCCATCACATTATGTGACAGAGAAACTCAGCAGCTGCTCCCAGCCGCACCAGGATAACTGTTAACAACAAATGTGAAAGAANTTCAGCAGCTGCTCCCAGCCGCACCAGGATTTCATCTGTCTTGGATAACTGTTAACAACAAATGTGAAAGAAAAGGGAGAAAAGCTAGCAAGTTAGTGCAGCCTCATCTGAGACTAACTAGCTGGTAAGTCTGAGCAATTGGAGCCACTTTCCCTTGTGATGCTGCATTCAGCATCTCAGGATTGTTCGGTGATAAGGGAAATAATTCTTTTTAAGTGCACAACATGAAAATTACTTGAAAAATAGTCAGCCTCAAAACATTTCCTGAAGGAACTGTTTGTAAACTGTACCCTGTGCAAATGTTGGTAAATGTTTTAGCAAATGAGTATTATGAAAAATTTAATTGTTCTCTAAAGAGTTGCTGAATTTTAAGATTAAATTCAAGTCACTCAAGTGTGAAATGCAGGAATTGTAAATTTAGCTTAAGTACTGTAGCTCCAGAGCATCTTCACCACGGAAGAGATGTGCTAACAGCCACAGTGGCTCCACCTTCCTGAAGAAGACAAAGGGAATAATAGCCCTACTGGGGAGGTACAGAAATCATCAAGGCTACCATTGAGGACCTCTCAAGGTCACCAGTTTCTCTCTGCTACAGATCAAGAGCCCAGTACACGTACCTTGAATCTCTCCAGTTGTACCACATGTTAAACAGTAATGCATCTTTGCTCTGAGAAGATCTCTGATTTTATAACCTAGGCTTTCCAAAGATGGACCGTATTTGCCCCTGATGTAATTGTTAATTGAAACAGATTAACTTCAACCAGTTAAATTTGACCAATTTAATAGCTGTCTACATAGAAACACAGTATTAACCTTAACTGAAATCGATGACGCTGGTTTGCCAAACCTGTTTGATTTTGGACATCATCTCTTACGGTATGTCAGGCCTCACTGTTTCTTTGGCAGGCAGTTTTTTGACCATCAGACAGGAATGCACTTGTCAGCCTTTACATCATAGACATCGTGTTCATAAATACACATCAACATGATGTAACACCAGCTGATGCTATTACCAGCCTTTTAAAGCTGAAAATTCCCATTCAATGTCTTTTTTTCACTTTATACCTACAGACATATTTGTCAGACTGAGCGCTTATTAACATGTAGTTGACCACCAACCAGTCAGCAGCATTTGTTTCCACCAGTGCAAGAAATGGAGTGGCCAGAGATGATTACAAGTGCTTACATGTCCTCAAGAGTTAAGTACTTCATGGGCAACTCTTCAAGTAGAAAAGTTGTGCTCCTCCTTTCACTCTGGCCTGAGCCCAAACACATAATGTGGTTTTCAGTTATTGTTTTATACGTATAGACATATGTATGTATATGTCTTTTTCAACACAGGTTAATAACTGCTGAAACATGGCAGGATTCAAAATACTTACCGTCCTGACGCCATACTTCCTGACTTCAACAAGTTTCAGAGGTACTCAGCACCCCACAGGAACTTTGTAACCAGCTTCAAACAGCACATGTAATTCTCAATCTGGCCATAAAATACACTCCATTTAGGACCGAATGATGCTGAAAGTGCCCCAGCATTGGTGTGACACAGATGCAAACTAACAGAGATGCATAAAAAATTGTCTGTAATGCAATCCTCATTCAGCAACAATGCTGAGAAAAATGAATCCTTCACTGGGACTTCTGCATCACCATTATCCCATTTAATATTCAGCCAGACAGGATTTCTTACAACCTCTCTTTGAACACACAACTTTAAAACAAACAAAAACATTACAAAAGAGGTGGAGCACATTTGAGGCTTTCCCTTTTCAGCAAGTTGTAACATGAAGTATCTTCAGCCCTGCTAAACAGTACACCTTTAGTTAAAAGGGAAAAAAATGACTATGAATTGATCTACAGCTAAACTATTTCTAACATCGCAGAACCACACAGTGGACTTCCACCAGCTGGCAAAATGGCTGTATTTAAAGGCCTGTAAACTTACAGCTATCAGAAGGTAAGAGACATCTTCTAAAGCTATGAAAAGCAAAATCATACAATGCAAGATACACATACTTTTCCAAATTATCTTTGTGCTTAAAACTTTAAGTGCAGTTAGCAACTGCTGTAAGGGTCTGGTCTGACACCAAAGGAGTGCACTTGAAATAACTGAGTAAATAAATGATCAACAGGTAAGGAGTAAGCGACCTCTTTTTCTACCTTAAGATGTTAGTTCAGAAAACATAGTTCACTGGTGTATTGCCATTATCCCAGCAGTTCGTAGGAAGATTACAAATTCATTTCTGCTACACCTGTTGCTCCTAAGATGTAAGTTTAAACATATAACATGACAGGAAGACTACATTTCCTACCCTGCAAGGTTTTGTTCAGTATTTTGAAGATAAAGTTCATTTTATTTGTTGAATCTAATGAGATCTGCAAAATGTAGTCAGAAGTGAAAGTTTACTTGTGTAGTTGCTAAGCAACAGGTTTGTACATAAGCTGACTGATCATTTCGTATAGGACTTTTCCTCTTAAACATCATGACGCTTTCAGCAAATTACCCAGCTGAAGGTAAAACCTCTCCTGTTTTCCTCTTCCACTTTTACAACTGAAATTATTTAATGATATTCAGAATACATGAGATATTCCAAAGAGTTTTATTACTTCTGCTCTAAATATTTAAAAGAATCTGGCAGCTTTCCCAAGTGGCAGCATCCATTTCAGCCTGTAGGGCACATTCCCAGGCAGCATCTAATAACAGGGCTCCGCTGAAGCCACTGATCTAGATTAAAGCGACACTCTCAGGTAACTCCTGAGGAAATCATAGAATAAACATAGCCTGCCCTTTCAAAAGACTGATTCACCCTTAGGGCACAGCTGCCTGTACAATAGCTAAAGCAAGGATTTTGGTTTAAACATAAGACCTTCCACAACCCTAGGAGTCTGGCAGCGGTGTGCAAGAACTGCGATCAGCCACGTGGTCACCTCCAGCAGGATAAAGCTCCTCTAACTTCAGAGGGATATTCCATAGGGATAGTCAAAGTGCTATGCTGAATCAGGGATAAAGACACTCAGTCACGGAAGGACAGGGCTTGATTATTTTCTTTACTCACCTCCACAGGAAGAACCAACTGAAGAATATTTAAGTAAGTTAGTTTTGTCCAAGTCACCCGACAATCCTGCTCTAAGCCACAGTACATCACATAAAACATTAGATGAAACTTTCTCTGCGTTTTTAATGCCCTAACCCCACCACTCCCTAAAATAAAATAAAATAAAATAAAATTAGTTAGCTTAACTTTATTCCAGAATATTTCCAAGTCTCAAACATAGAAGTTGCAGGTATTTGCACATTGCTTTAAGGTGACTACAAATAAGCAGCTGTGTAACATCAAATCAATCTTATTTCTTTCCTGGAAAGAGCTCTCCGAGAGCTTGGTTTGGTAACCGGCCTGCAGGACGCCCCCTGCTCCTCAGTCCTATCCCACCACGATGTTCTCATAAACAACAAAGGGATATTATCAATGTCACCATGAGAACGCAGCTGCACAACCAACTGGAAGACTACTCTCTGCAAGTGTTAATGAAGCTCAGTTCAGGTGCAACCCCATCTCCATCCAGTGCTATTTAATATTTCCATTAGCGATTTGAACAATGGCAGTAATGAAAATACTGTCATTTTGTGGAAGACATCACATAGAAAGGATTTGCAGGTACCTGGTAGACAAACCTGGATCACTCCTTGCCCTCCCATCTGGATAGAGACAATTCCCATTACCAAATTTCTCAATTTCCCTGCCTCCCCTCCTTTCCAGGGCAGAGGGAAAAGAAGCAGCACCAGGACAGGTGTCCTTCTACTTCCACAGCAGCCTCTCCAGTTGAGTGCTTTTTTGGTACAAATCCCTCCACTAGAAATCCCTCCGAGTGCTGCAGCAGAGGTGAACTGTACACACTGCAGCAGGAGCGACAGCCACCCCTGTAGCACACTCTCCTCACCCTCTTCCAAAACTGAGACTTCCAGCTCAATGGATTCACCTGAATAACCAGTATCAGACTGCTAGGCAGCCAGAAAACCCCACTCTGGGAACCAGGGGTGCAGACTGCACACTCCAAGATCAGCACCCACTTACAGGATGACCAGTTAAGTCACACTTTTACAGCTGATGCTGCATTCAGAAGAAGCCACGTTGACTCCAGCTCTCAGACAGTATTACACCATTCTGTGGGACATCCCAGAGCAAAGCAGGAAAAAAAATTCAGCATCTCCAACAGCCTACAGGATTGAGATATTCCAGCAGTTTCTCAAAAACATGTAAATATGTTCTGAATTGTTTTCCTTGTTTTCCCACTCAAATTCCCATTTCCTCTTGAAAGTGCAATATAAGAGTAGAAATATTTCTATATCTAAAACTAACAGAGTAATAAAGGGTAGTAAAAGCTTCCAAGAATGATTCAATTGGAAAACAGAAAATAATTAAACCAAAGGCTTGACGTGGATTAACTCAAATTCCTTTCCATGTTTAGTCAATATTTTAAACACAGAAATGGAGCCTAGTTTAATTTCTAGATGCAGACCTGGCTCAGCTTGGCAAGAATTCAAAGTCTGAATTTTGCAGCTAGTATCAACTGCTCTGGGAAGTAGGGAAAAGGATAACTAACATGAGATTGGCATCCATATTTTGTAGCCCTCTTCTGGTTGAAATTATTCCATCACTTTAAAAAAGCAACCTTCTTGAAATAGCTTAATTTTGCAAGTATAATTGCACTCAGTAATTATCCCTTTCTGAGTCCCATGGTAATTCCCTTTCTTCATAAATTGCAATAGCAGAGACTACATAAAAGCAGTAGAATGTGCACACAGTTTACCCACCAAAAAAGTCAGAAATAACAAATGGACTACTCCCTGCAACATTGCTGCTGTGCAGTTGTAGTGATTGGAGACAGAGGGCTTTTTGTTTTTTAAGAACAGGTAAATAAATCCGCACCAAACTATATTCTTCAATTTTACCCAATTTAAGGACAGTTCCATATTTTTGTCGGATTACTTTATTTTTTTTTTCTCCGACAGAATATTTTGTCCTTCATCAGCTTGTGCCGGATTTCTGCACTCCTAATTTCTTTGAGGAAAGTCAACGGCCTGACACAAGACTCACCTTTTCTCTCATTATATAATGAAAAGAAATTATGAGTCCTTTCTCTTTCAGCTGTAAGTAGCTGCAGGTAATAAGTGAACCATCAGTTCAATACCATTATGTCAAACAAATGACACCTGGCCACACTGCACTATAATTGTTGATGTTTTTCTACAATATTAAATCTAGAAGCTTCACTCAAGCTACTGTTCACTTACGCAAAGCAGATAAAGACATTGCACAGTATTACACAGTAATGCTAAACCATTTAAAAAAAACATTTGCCCGCCTATGCTCACTACTGTACGTATTCCTAAGGTAATCAGGTGAGAACAAGCAACAGGCAAAGCAACACAGCTAGTCCCTAGGAGTGTTTTCTACATCGACTACTACAATTAAACCACCACTTAGTAAGACAACATTTGAATACTTACTCAGACACAGAAAATAAGAGAGTATTGTAAAACACTGGATGACATGACCATCATTCAGTTCTTGTAGAGGACGTTCACTAGACATGCTACACTGAAAAAGGAAACCTAATTGATTACAATACATGGGTGTCATGGCTCAATTACCAACGTATAAGATGGACAGGAATATGAGTAGTCACTTTTCTTACTATGAATTAGAGTTAAAAGTTTAGGACATAATATTAGCTCAAGTACATCAACAGCAGGAAAAATAACTCATATCTAAGTAGAAACTTTGTGTTTTCCTATTCAGATGAAATCACTTCTACACAAGGCACCTTCCCTTTGTCTATGAAAAGGAACAGACATATAGAGAGCTCCACACGCTCACCTTCTCCCCAAACACCACTCGGGTTTTATATCCTGTGACTCATTTCAGGGCCACTGAAAAGAGCTATAGAAATACGTGCCTGGCACGCAAGCTTGCATAGGCTGTAGAGCCAAGGGATTTATGCAGGTGCCAGCAGGTGAGTGGGGCAGGAGGGCCTCCCTCCACATCGCAGACACAGGAAGGGTGGGTCAGTGATCTGACAGGGAAGCACAGGTTTGCTTCAAATTCAATTTGCCCATTTTCACACTCTGTATCAGCAATAATAAAAGGTTAATCATACTACAATATGTATTCTAAAATCCTTATTTTCCCACTTATTTACTGCTTGCGTTATTTAAAGGGGCTTAGCACTTGCAGAACATTTCCATTGCCTAAGAGGCAAAAAGAGCAGGATAACCATGTCCATTAACTCTGTCAAAAATCCCAATCAGACCACACTTAGTGTCCCTCTATAAAGCATACAAATGAGGCTGAGAGACTGGAAAAAGCAAGTAAAGAAGGACCAATAGTGAGTCAAAACCATCCTCTGTGATCCAACTTCTTGTGTGTTTAATACGAGTAAGCCAGTTGCAACCCAGAGTCCACCTCCCAGAGACGAGAAAAAAAAAAAATCAGGAATTTTGAGCTCAGAAGTATAGAAAAACTGAAGATTTTTTCAGGCACTTATCTCTACATTTCCCCTTAACTTCTAAGGACTGGTAGTTATTTCAGTGTAGGTGGGTTGACTTCAAAAACTTTTTTCACAAAAACGACTATACACTGCTACTTTATTGTATTTAAATCCCTATGAATTGAGTTAGGAACATCTCCATAAAATTACAGCATTAAATTTTTATACTTCATATTTTAAAAAAAATAAAGACAGCAGGTCCTAAGATCACTTGACTGTGACAAATTGTCTCTTTCTGCTCACTTGAAATTGGCCTGTGAGACTTATCAAATCCCCAGCTTTGTTACTGCTAGAAGAATTGATTTAAAAGTGCACACTGTCATTATATACTTACAGAGTGGTATATTTTAGGATTATGCAAGTGCTCGATATATAATTGGTTCTGTCTTTGTGCCGCCTCTTAAGTTTTCTGAGAGAACAGAAAGATTTAAACTGCACAAAAAATGTGAGTAATCTTTATAAAATAACAGTAGAAGGCCTGAATACAACTCCTAATTAAATGAATGTGACCTTCTTAAAATTGTCAATCAAAATTAATTTCCTATAAAATACAACAGGAGTGGTGGCTTTTTTGAAATGTCACTGGTGCCTATGTGTTTGTAGGGATCATAGCACAGCACTGTGGACCTCTGCTAGTAAATAAATGAATCCCAAGTTTGAGACATCAGAAAAACAGGTCGCTTGCTGTCAGAAAACAACTATAAAACCACAGCAGGACTAGCACAAGGTATTACTGTATTTGTGCCCAAGATGAGGGCAACCAAGCCCTCCCCCTGAAGGCTGCCCTGGCCGCGGCAAGGCTCCTGTGATTCCAGAAGACTCTTGGGTACCTTTCAGTCCCACAGTAGGGATACTTTCCTTAGACACAGCACTAGCTGGCTTAAAGCGAGGCATCGTATCCAACCTCTTCATGTGTTACAGGTACAAAATGCAAGATGAACTCCCCACCTGCCTGCTCAGTAGAAATAGGACTCTCAGGCTTTAAAGTAAAGCACAAAAACCTTGCCTGGAGCAGGGGCCTGCCTTAGAGAAGTTACCTCCTTCATTCCTTGTACATCTCCTGCAAAAGTGTCTGGTTGAAGCACTTGCATCTCAACAAGCTTTTAAGCGAAGAATAAGTGTCACTTGTTCCTACATAGCTTGTCATTTTTCCATGCAGGTGGCTGTTGTGCCAGTGCCTGCCCAGGAGGCTGTTACACGGGGGGTATGGAGGTGTGGATTGAAACCATCTCTGTATAACAGCTGGCACAACCCTGCTGGTTTTATTTGAGTGTACTATTTATGTGCATCATCCTCCAGAGAGATAGGAGAAATCCTCATTCGAGCCACAGATTCCAACTCCAAAAAGACACAGACATACTCTGATCCCCTGCTCAAACTCCCCCAAAATATTTATATTGATAGCTTTGATTGGTCTTAAAAATATAGATTGTGCAAGAAGGCATATTGACACTGTGTTTAAAGAAAAAAAAAGTTTAAAGTCTTGGGAAACGTGGTAAGATTTGGAGGACCAGTAAAGCATGCCTGTCTGCAGACTATTTTTGTCTAGAAAAAATTCTTCATCAAAAAAACTTTATCAAAGTGGATGAAGTAATAAGAATACTTCTGTTGAAGTAACTCAATCCTTTTTTTAGAAGGAATATAAATGAGTTACAAAAGACAGAAAATGGTTTTGAACACAGATCTCAAAGACTTTCTTATTTCAAGAAATGGTTCCAGGGTTAAGATAAAGTTTTAAAAAGTTGATTTTACTCCACAGAAAGAACTACTTGATTGTAAGCTAACAAACACTTTCAAATATATAGTAGGATGCAGAATATCCTTACAATCAATACATGGACTCTGTAAAGATTTATCGAGACTGCAGGAGATCTAAATTGTGAAATACAGTAATCAAGATAAACTAAAAGGAAATTCTGGCATATTTAATACTTTTTATGTTGCAGGTTACCGTTACATTACAGCTGTGCTCCAAAGGGAATCTCAAGAAGTACCACGCACTGTAAAAACAGAGCGAAAAACAGCTTGCTTGGTGGTCTTAGTACTTCTCGTTGAAGCTTCCCAAGAGCTTCTAAGTGCTGGAACAGGCATCTAAATTTGATAGACATGCATTACTTCTGACTTACCCTGGGCATTTAACTCTCCTTGGAGGCCAAGCCCTTTTGCTTCCTGCCCCACTCTCCTTTCCCCACGAGTTGCACGCACCACCCTGGGGACTGGAAGACACAGCAGAAAGCAATCACAAAGGGCAGTACTGAGATGGTTCTTTCCCAGGGAGAGTCTATCATCTCTAAAACCCCGGACTCGCAGGCTGATAGAAAAGGTCTGGAAACCTTAGCAGCACAGAGCTGTCAAAGACAAGCATTGAGTCCTATAATTAATAATTGTAATTAATTATAATATTGCTTCCCAGAAATGTTTAAATAACTAACTACTATAATTAAAGCCTTATTAAATATTTCGTTCTGACTTTAACCACCATCAACACACAGAGTAAAATGACATCCCTATCTGTATCTCTTCTGAGATTACAAGGAAGCAGCATTCCAGAGGAATACTGAATAGCGTAGTAACATTGGTCTGTATTTTCTTTTTCTTACCTGTTATTTGACAGACAAAAGTGTAAATAGTCATTTTCCATGGCACTTCGGCTGCAACAACAATCTATGTGCAACGCTAGTGTAATGGAGTCCTCTTTCTGCCAAACCAGAGTGAAAAACAAAGCTAATCGGTTTACTGCATTTTGACAGTACCCGGCATGTTTGCTCAGTATTGGTAAGGAAAACTATTTACTAGTCCAGTGTGTGCCGCTACACAGAAACCTTTCTGCGTGGAGAAGCATAACAAAAACACAGTGCAGAGGAGCTTTTGTGAGAAGGATGCCTAGAACAAAGAGCAAGTAACACCTGCTACAGCCAAGTTGTTTCTGTGTACTTTCCCACTTTCCTTCCTGAGAAATGCTCAGCTTTTCTGCTGAGCTTCTAAGATGATATCTGATGAGAAGTGCACAGTAAGTTATCACATGCTTAAAACAATACCTTTCAAGGTTAAATATGATACAGACATATCTAATTTTGTAAACAAACACCCCAACAGATTCTCAAAGCTGCTTCTGTTCAGCAATGCATTGGCAGATCACATGAATGTGCTTTTCATAAAACTGCCAGTCTCCTGAATTTATTTCGTTCAGGTTTTACACTTCTATATCACCACCACCACTCCCCTTTTCCATGCTCTTTAACACACTTTAAGATACCACTCAGTTTCATTATCACTTTGAGGGGTCTAAATACAATTTGTGAGCAATGAATGTTGAATGACTGATACTCCCTGGCTACAGTAATTGGCAGTGGTGCAAGTCAGCCAGAAATTCAGAATCACCTATTGACAGCTAGGAATATTTTTTTTTTTTGCTATTTGCACACACATATTTTCCCACTAGGAACAGCTGAAATCTCCTCAGTTGCCAAGTAATGCTGCTTAGTTCCCACTGTGAATGCAAAACTTCATTTACAGTTGTTGTTAATCTTTTTACCACTCCTCTCTCAAACACAGATCTTGGCTAGTTAGTTGTGATAACTTTTGTTTTGCTATTATTCTTGTTTGACATTTGGAATACATGCTTTACATGTTATACATCAATTACAGTTTATTAGGAATGTGTGAATTGTCCATGCAATACCCCCAGTGCAAAAGTCCATTTAAAAAGCCTCAGTTTTGGAAGGGTGTCAATCACCTCCAACATGATAAATTTTCAGCAATCCCCTCACTCATCACCTGACTTTAAGATTTTTTTCATACTCAGTAAATTTCCTAGCAAGTGAGTAATGAGTCATAAGTAATTTATTAACCTTAATTATCGAAGTAACATTGGAAAGTCTAATATTGTTACATTTGATTTGACAAAAATGTCCTACATTTCTGACCCATGTAATAAAAGAGATCATAGTCTCCGATAGGTTTCCCAGACAGTTTTCCTAGTTAACACAACTGTTTATTTCAGACTATTTCCTTTCAGTTTATGTCTTGTTTTTAAAGACCTTTAATTCCTTTCTCATTTCTGTCGCCTCCCCAATGCACAGGAAAACTAGACCTGGTATCTTCCTCCAGGATTAACCTCTGTCAAGCAGTTCTAAACACAATACGCTTCCACAAAAAAAAAAAACACAGTAAGCCATTCAAAGACAAAATACTACAAAACAAACAAAAACACATTTGCTGAAGAGAACGTATTAAGGAAATTCTCATGGAGGCAGTCTGTGTCAAGTAAATAGAGCGATTTGTCTCTGAGTTACTGTTTTTGTTACTCTGCAGCAAGATTTCCAAGAACTAGCATTTGCCAAGTGAATGTATTCTTCCAAATCCTGTGCCAAGTGCCTCAAATTAGCAGCAGTTATAATCGCTTTGCAATAAACAGCAAGTGGGACAAGAACACGGGAGCGGCCACACAGTATCACCCCCTTAAAATCCTATCTCCTATTATCATCTGTGAACTCAAAATATGTTCCCAAAGCCATTAATTAAGCAGGTAAATCAATCTGGAGGCAAAAAGGGAGCCTGCAGTGACAAAGAAAGAGTAGGGCTGTCACAGCCTGTAGTGTGAAGTGGGAGAAAGTTGAAATCACTATCTGCCTTATGAAACACCCGCTGCACCATGAGGCAAGGTGCTGGCACTACAGCAACTGGACAGATTGAGTGAGAACACAGTTGTAGAATGTTTAGAAAAAATCAGAAGTAACTCAATAGAGATGGAGCAGAGTCTTGTCCACATACCTTTAGAACCACTGAATTACATTCCATTTCAGGATAAATAATATTCAAAATTAATCTCAGAGGTAGTAAATCCTTCTGCCAGCGAAAACAAAAAGAGCAAAACTGTTGCATCCAATATTTTGTTTGTTTTCAGTTAAATAAGAAAATACTTTTAAAAAATTTTAAATCAGAAATTATTGAGCTCATCCAAAGTATGCCCCCCTCCCAAATCAATATTCACACAGTTCTGCCCGGTCCTCCGAAGCCAGCCCTCTAACCCAGAGCAAACTGTTCATTTATTTGTATCAGTTGTATCCTAAGCTCAGATGGCAGGCTTGACACACTCACTGTAATGTAGAAGATAAAATCCTGTGATAGGTCTCCTATCACACAAAAACAAGTGTTCGATTTCATGCATGCAGTTCTGGCAAGCTGGAGGAGGCGAAAGGAACAGCAATCGCTGGCAAAAACCCTTTGAATATTTCTGTATTGACTGTTATCATACCACTTGTAACTGCATTAGTTACTGTGTGATTAGAAAGGTACACAGAGAGCTCTGGATGGTAATTCTTCCGCTTCTGCGGAAGGGAAACATGGGGAAAACACTTTCCCCATAAAGTGAAGGCTGTGCAGATATGGCTCAGGCTGTATCTTTTGTCTCACCCAGTAGCCCATGAAGAGAAAGACCCTGTCAGACTGATGTTACATCTAAACCTTCACACTGAACATGATTTTTAAATCAAGAAATCTGATACTTGCAATAGGGCTTGGTGAATCATTTCAAAGCTATGATAATAAAAGGAGGCTGGAGAAGCAGCGTCTATTCTTTCCATGGATTTGGTACCATGAAAGAAAGTTAATTATATTAAAAATATATTAATTATTGAGAGAGAGATAATGAGCTGATCAGTGGTATAAAAATAAGATATTGCAGCAGAAATGTTCTCTCCACAAGAGGAAGAAAGCAGGGGAAAAACCTCACCATAGTATAATGAATGTATCAATCAACACACAAGAGATGAGCGGGGGGGGGGAGGAAATTAGGGAGTCCAGCAGGAATAAAAATGTCCAAAGTGATAAATACTTCTGATACTTATTGTCCCTATTATTCCTGTATTTATGTGTTTGGCCAAATGCCATGCAAGAAAAGCATATTCCACAGCAAGATCTACATATAAGGAGAGGGAAGAAAGAAGTGGTGAAAAAACCCCCTCCAAAACAAAAAGACACAACACTAAGGATGCCATGAGAGACAAAAGAACCGTTGGTGGGAAGAAATCTTAAGAAGTTGTCTTTAAAAAAACCAAAAATAATCCCTCCCCACAAACATGCTGTTGAAACTGCAACAGCAACATTTCAATTATTCTCAGAGGGAAACAGAATACCAGGATAAAACTGAACTGCAGCCAGCCTTAGAAATTTGACAATATCCTCATGGGGTGAGATTAAAGTGATGTTACCACACATCATACGATCCTCATATCTTCATATCCTCACATATCCATACATATCCTCAATCTTCATTTAAAAAAATATTTAGGGAAGCTACCAGAAGTGAGCACTGATGATCATTAAGTGAAGCTATTTGGAATTTCCAGCCAAAATTCTCAGTGCATCAGCTGGAACCTTGTGAAGTGCTTTAAATACCTAGCAGGGGTGCTGGGTCCATGAGCTTACCTGTAACCTAGTTTCTGTGATGGGCAATTTTGTGAGAGTCACAGTTTTCTGAAGGTATCCATTGTAGGAACACAAGAAATTTCTTAACAAGATTTACTCATCTGACTTTGCCTTAGCCACTGAAAAACATCAAACCCAGCCACTTAAAGTATCAAAGAAACAGCTGCAGAATTAAAATTAGGTAAAGCTTTATGAGCCTGTGCTCATTTCTCAGTGTTCATACAAAATGAAGCTCTTCTCCAAACTGTACTGCCACTTAAAAAGGACATGAATCTTTATTAAAAAAGGAACAGCAAACATGAACATGGTCAGATTAAATTAGGTTTTTTTCAACATCTTATGAATACCCTTAGGCATGATTTACCCATTTATTGCTTAACAATATAAAAGGACAGCTTGGAAACTCCTCAGCCTAAATACAGACATCAGCACTGGTGAGGTGACGTTCAGATGTTACTTTAAATCCTGCTGCATCTCATAAGGCAAATCAATAATTTTTAAGGGTCACTGTATGAATAAATTAGACTTGACAAATTCTTCCATCACACTTCTATTTCCTACAATTAATGACAATTCTGATAAAAAGTGGCGTGGCTTTCTTGCGAAAAATAATTTCAATTTCAGTCCAAGCAAGGTGCATTACTAACCTAGCAAAACTAATTAATTTTGCTCCAAGCATTCTTTACAGAGATGCCTGTTTTGAACAATTTTCAGTTTAATGAACCAGCTCTAAGCAGAGGAAATGCAGCATTAATGAAAGAAAATCTACTTGCTTTTTGTTTTGCTTTGGCAAGTTTTTGTTTTGGCCTTAAGATGGGTTGTCTAAAGCTAATTCAATTCTGGTGGTTGTGTGCCTCTCGAGCTGTGAAGGGTGCCACTAGGAGTGCCTACTTGGTTGTGCTCTCTCCCCCTAAAGGAAAGGGAAACCAACCAATTCAGTTACCTTACAGCCAGTAAGACCATCTAATAAATGACTCTAAGTATTAGCCCCACACACTAACAGAATCGGGGAGAAAACAAAAAGAGCATCTGGGAAAACATGCAAACAGAAAAGGTAGCAACCATTCCTCTTCAAGTACACCTACATCTATTCTCTCATGTGAAGGAAACGTTACAGAAGTTCTGCTCCAGGTGCTACCAAGATCTACCTCTACACTGAAATCTCACAGCTAGTTTACCCTTACCCTCTTAGAGGGAGGCAGTGTGACAGCTTTGGACCAAGTCAAACCAGCTGAACTCTTTCTATCAATATCAACTGAGTCTTCCATGAGTTCTGTAAGAAATATTTGAAACTTTAATAGACCTAGATCAAACTACTTGTGGTCTGGACTGCGGTCTTCCATTTGAGTATGAGGGTACTGATGCACCTGGATACCTCCATCTAGGTATTGCTGGGTACTGAATGACATGTCATGATACTCCTAATAATGAAGGTCTGAAAAATAGAGGTGTTACCTCAGTGGCACCACAAGAGTTTACAGTAGTAGGTTCTATCTTTTGTGTAGAAATCCAGAGGATTCTATCTAGTAATGCAAGCGGACATAAGTTTTAATGGGGATGCCCCAGACATCAGGGGACCAGCATGATCAAAGCCTTAAAATTAATCTCTGTGCACAAGAGAGGTCTTAATCTCAAAAAGAAATCCTCAATCTATTCAAGCTGAAGTAATTGCAATAAGGAAAAAGAGCTCTATAATATACTAAAGTGAAAATTCACAGAAGACTTTTTCCCTCTTGAGTACACTTTCTAAAAGACATTATTACTGAAGCTCAAGAGAAGTACTTGTAATCTGATGAAAGTGAAAGTATGCAAACTCTTCATACCTTCTTTCAACATCTTTGCAGTGCCAGAGTTAATACCATAGATTTAGTGTTTACAGGTATCTCTGGCTAAAATTACATAGCAGGTTTGTATAACAAAGAGTTAAAGCCACAGCCCAGATTAATTGCCTCTCCTCTAACTTTCCCTCCTTAGACAGAAGGAAATGCCTTTTGGGCTTTGCCACCTCAGCAAGCACACTGCAGCAATAGACAGAAACACAGAGGGCATATTATGAAATAGTGATGTCCTGTCACATACAGATATGGTAGCCCAGCTGCAACCCCAGACTCACAGCAACTCCTTGGTGATTCTCCACTTTCCACTAGAATTACAAGTAAATGCAAGAGTGAAAAAAGGTTGGAAAAACCCCTTCTCTATGTATTGGCACCGGCCCAGTTGTTGCCCCCTCTCAACTTATTTCTACCTAGTACAACTTCACTGATTGACTGCAGCACCAGGCTAGTAATTTACTTTGTGATTTCTGTTGCAGCAGTGGAGTAACCCATTTTAGAGCCAAACCTAGCAACTATTAATTACTAACCTTAATAACCATTTTCAAACTGCCTTCTTAAGGAAATAAAGGCGTGCAATCACTCCATCATACCCCTGCCCCTTTCCCACTATATTTTTCAACCAATTTCAATCCAATTTGAGATACTGATGGAAGTTTGCATGGATTAACCCATCTGTGCAGCAGCACCTGCTTTTTGTTGGATTTGGGGTTTATTCTTTCTTTTTCCTCCAGGAAATCACCCAATAGTTTCCTCATGTTCCTTTATACTGCTGGTGCTGATAGAAGGAATATCTGGGTCATTATTCCCAAATCCATCTGCAACGGCAACACATTAATCTCTGTCCAGTTTCATTAAAGACGACAAGGGAGAAGATACCCTATAGTGATCTCACAAAAGTAAAGTTTTCCAGATGCCTAAGAGCTAACACCATATCTCTGCATACTGCAACCTCACCTTCACTCTGCAGGGCAGAAACAGCCAGTTACGTAATTCTGAAATGAGCTCTTCTGTCTCCCCTGCCTCCCTGCCCCCTTTATTTATTTTTTTTTTTACTGTATATTTTCTTTACTAAATCTTGTCTGCCCAAGGAGCAAGTTCAGCCCACCACAAAACATATCACAGAAGCTTTAAGCATTAGGAAAAATTTGTGACCCAACTGCACTCCATGTTCTCCATCATGCAGAACAGCACATGTGCACACATCCAGAGAAAAGATCACTGAAAACCACAGAAAAATGAAAACTATTGTTTCGTAGCCTTTCTATACCATAAGCTGTTGAAAGAGCTACTTCCTGAATTACTTATCTTTAACAGCAGCGAGACTGAGGGCATGCAGAAGTTGGAAGAATCAATGCAGGAGACCTGTTCTGTACAGGAACCTCGTTGGATTACGATGGTTGGCACAAAGCAATATTAATTTACAAGCCCTGGTTTCTACCCTTTGCAGAAGACGTAGCAGGATACAGCCCCAGACCACAGTTGGCATGAAAAGGCAGACAGAGAGTGAGGGCAGAAAGGCAGGTAAATTATTTCATTTCTTCATGGCTGCACTGTGCTGCAGATATTCTGTATGGTTTGTCTTGGGGGTATGGCTACTTGCCTCTCTCACAAGAGGAAGAAATAAGTGCTCAGCTCTGAACCCATCCAAATACCTAAGCTGTCTTCACTTGAAAATCCTGCAGGGAACAATCTGGAATAGATTCAGTGGCCTTTTTCCAAGTCCTGCCTTGTTCCTCCACATGTTAGAAAATGAACCATAAAGCCACTTTCATCCAGACTGGTTCTTTAGATCCTTTGGCTCTCACTTAATGGATGAATGCACAGTTTAAGATACTGGTCTTTTTCTTTTTTAACCTCTCCGTTAAAGCTTCATACTTCCCTCTTGCTCCATCACTGAATTACACTTGCTTTCTATAATGAGGAAGTGTCATGGCTAACAGTGGCAGCTCAGGCAACGGGTGCAGTATCAGTTTTAAACTGCTATGAAGTTGTTACCACAAAGAGAAATGCACCGAGGTAGTAGAATCTGAATAACCGGTGGCTTGGGCAAGCATGTTATGTTTGTCTGCCTCAGGCCCCTGGTCCTGTTCCCCATGACTGTTATTTTAACTTGCAGCAGTTACTCTGGTTTGGTGCTTTTGAAATTATGGATTCTGTTTAGAGGTTACCAAAATCCTCCTAGGAATATACACAACACCTCTAGTTTTTATAAATTTTTTTCTCTATTTAAGAGCGTTTATTCAGGGCGGTTGTGGGAGTTCCTTTCAGAATACACAAATGCATGTTTCTGCAGAAATAAATTACTATCTAATGATTTCATCATCCAAACTGCTACACCTAAATGAGTGGTTACATGTATTCTGAATTCAGATAGATTTCTATATATAGAGCATTTATTTATGTCTGAGATGCATTTAAATATAAATTGCAGTACCTAATGCCAAGTTTTATAACATGTCATTCACAATCCATTAAGTATTTTATTACATGTATTGTGGAAGAGAGAAATTTATAGCTCCCATTTATAGTATTAATAAGGAATGATGAAACCACAGGAAAGATGTATAGCTTTTTGGTTTATGTGGAGTTTTACTGTTAAAGCACAGTTACAAGTCATGTTTTAATGTTTTATTATAATAAAAGACATGATCTGAGTGCTGTAATGCATGTAAAAATTAAAAGAAGCACTACTAAAACTATATAGGCTTTCATATTCAGGCACAAACAAATACAGACTTAGCATATTCTTAGTTGCTTTCTAAGTTGTAGTGGCATGTGGAAATAAATATTGATTTGTTCATTTAAAAGCACTTACCAGGTGCTTCATCACAAAGCATGTCAAACAAATACTTTGTTTGGAAATTCGGAAAAAAAAAAACACACACAGAAAATTTATTCCTTGCATCCTTTTTACACTTCATAGGTCATCCCTGACTTAATATGTTTATTTTCCCACACTTTCTGACTGTAGACGTCTGGCATCAGCAGGGAAATAAAGACTTTCCTCTTTACTTTTTTTTCTTAACTTACCTCTCAAAATCTCATTTCCTATTACTGGCTAGGAAAAACTAGATGTTTGGGAAAAACATTTTCCCTATTTCTACTGTTCCTACTGTTACACGGTCCTCAGGAGAGGCTATCTCCACACTTGCTCAGTTCTCCCACTTTCCAAACAAGCAAAGAAGAGAGGAAGACAACCTTCTTTGCAAATATATGTGGGAAAAGGTCATTGCTTTACAGTAAAATTTTAAAAAAATTAAAAATTAAAAACCATCCAAAGCCAATTACTACTTTCAAAATATTGCCATGGGTTTTAAGGATCCCTCCCACTTTTAACCAAAATCCTGGGGAAGAGGGAGAAGAGAAAGGAGAAGGATATTTTTTGCTCAGTTCAAGTTTTGATCTGAATAGTTATTGCTCTTCTCCCAAGTAGCACTGAATCCTATGGTCTATGTCTTGCTAGCCCTTTCCAGAAGCTTTCACGCTCATGAGTCCTCAGTCAATCCCTGTTCAGCTGCTGTTACTTAAAAGAACATGTACCTGAACAAAATTTCAAGCAAAGCATATCTGAACAGGTCTTTACAGAAGTCTCTGATATTAGATTACTGTCTCATGCTTAATTACTGGTTGGTTGTGTATGGGAAATGGGAACCAATACATTAACCCATGACACTACCTATCAGTCTTTCCATTTTCTATCCCTGTAATACTTGAGCATCTCTCACTAGGACAGAAGGCTGGAAGACAGCATTGCCCTGAAGAAAAACACTTCATCCCATATCACAGAGGAAAAACAGAGGCAGAATTAACTTGCTCAAAGTAAACAAAGTCCCTGTGACAAATAAGACAATGCTGATCTCTGAAGCGCTATTCTTTAACAAATGTATAGAAATCTATCACTGCTTATTTATAGATTTAAGAGGAAAGTAGGCAACCCTGAAAGATCATGAGACATAAATCCTAGGATTTCAAATGTTACGGTTTTAAGAATCTTTAAAGGTGATAAAGCAATTTTCCTAATGAAAATAATTTGAAGACATACCTCCAATTAGAACAGAAGTTTGTGATATGAAAACATTAGACGTTTAAGTACACACCTGTGAATTTAAAAAAAAAAAAATCTTTTTTTTAAAGCATGAATCTTCCTTTCATTAAGTAAAGGTGGGTAAACAAAGGCACAGGGAGGCTAAGCAAGTTACCAATCTTCAGCAAAGTAAATAAAACAACAGAAAAAGCACCGAAGTCCCAGTTCTTAGCCGTACACGCTAACCAAGAATCCAACCCCTAGCCTTCCTCCAGCTTACCTACCAGTTTTATTTTGGCGTGTATACTCGTGATAATAATGCTTTTTCAATTTTGCAGAAGGTAGAGAACTTTATCAAGATAATTTTCTTTTCCAACTTGTCATGTACATCCTACATTTACGTAGTAAGAGACAGCATTTATTTTAGTAAAGACAAAAATTATTGCTTACAAAGAGATTGTTATATGGAAATACATCAGTGCCTTCGTATTGGTATCATTATGATAGCTATTTCAGCTTACCCCATTAATTCTACTTTCCTTATCAAATCCCTATCAAATTCCATTTGTTACCCCCAGTTTTTAATATTTGCACTGGGTTGGCATTTTAAATTCCTTTGTCCAGTCTGTTGCTTCTCTGTCACAAGATGTCCTTGATCTCTTCTGATTTATTTCCTCTAATCCTAAACTCTTGAAATCTCTGAGAAGTCTAGGCTATCCAGCCACATGCTCATACCGATCTGCCTAGGAAAGGGCTAAAATACAATTTAATCCTTTTCTGGTATGCATCTGACAAGTAGGCTGCTTCCTAAATAACTTAGCATACAAGAAGAAAAAGCAATTACAAAAGCAGAAGAGCATACAAAATAACATCCAAATAGCAAAAAGCAAATAGCTTGGTTTGCTGGCTACACCTCAATTTCCCACATGCACCCTTCCAAACTTGGATGTTGCAAAGCACTAAAATGAAAGCTGTGGAAGTGAACTGTTTTCCTCTCTACGTCCATGAAAGGTGCACCGTGCTCTGGCAGTGATTTGTTTTCTCCCCTTCATTCCCCTCTGGCAGTGAGAATGGTCTATGCAGGAGAGATTGCACAACCTGCATCATCCCAAACAGCTGCAGCTTTGTTTGTGCTTCAGGCCAGTGCCTATAATCGCAAAGGCTTAATTAAACATCACCCCTATGCACTTCAGTAAATTCATAAAATACAGTGTACTATCTACATTCTTCCAGTTAAGCAGCGGTTGCAAAAGGTAATAAGAGAAAACCTACTTTAACCTCTTTGCCCTTGCTGATCTAGCAGTACCGTACTTTTAAACTTGGTCAAGCCCACCGTCTTTCCCCAGGAAGAGAAGGGGTGAAAAGCTTGAACTTCTTCCAGAAGACACCCACAGGAGTCAGTGGTGGAGACTTCTTGGGGCAATGTTTTTATCATCCTTTTGCAGCCAAAAAGTGCCAGAAGATAAGCTATTAAAATTCACAGTGCAACTCCTACTTCATGAAGCCAGTTTCTTTCCCACACTGAAAACATCATGTCAGGCACAGAAAAGAAAATGGATCCAAAGGATTCAGCCCTAAATCGGCAATCCTACTTGAGTCAGAGCTCAGGGAAGAACCAGGCAGGAATGATTTCTCAAGAGGTCGGCATTAAACCTGCACAGCAGCAACAGCACTGAGAGATCATTCAAATATCAGAGCAAAAAGGTTGTAGTTACAAGTATCTTTCTTCCGCAGCTATTGCCATGGTCATGTTCAATGCTTTCTCTAACTTAAATGAGAGAAAAAAACAGTGTTATTCAGGAACTACATCAGTGAAATGGAGAAAAAGACAGCAAGACAGAAAAATTCAGTAGAGGGAAATGACAGATGTTCACGCTTGTCACACTCTCACAGAGGACCTTCATTCCAGTGTAATTATTATCAATGTACAGAATAAAGTAGGAGTCAGGTCAAAAAGTTCTTTCTCTTTTCACCAGTGGTGTCAGGACATGAGGCAAATCTTGCACAAACAGTAAGCGTATGGATTTTACAAGACTCTCACTCTAACATTGCATAGTTTTCTTATTTTTTGGCTCTAAAGGGGGAAAGTATTCATCCACTCCTTTGGGTCTATTGGGACACAAATTAAACTGTTCACTCTTTTCGAGGAACCTAAAATCTTCTTTTAATCTAACTAAGAATTCTGCTTCAAGAAATTACTCTTCTGGAAGGCTCCAGGAGCACAAACTGTAATGGGGATCACAGAGAGCCTCCTGGGAACATCCTCTATACAACAACAGGCTCTCAATCAATCCTGCTTGATACAGGAAGAGATCTAACATAAGGGATAGTAAGAAGAAAGACAAAAACTGAAGTAATAGCTGCTATATAGCAATTTTCCACCTTGGTGAGCCCTGGAAAACCAAGCATAAGTAACTGCAGAAGGCAGTCTCACCAGCATTTCAGATGCAATATATTCAGAGCTTTGATTATAACCCTGCAGGTTTTTGCATGTGACTAGTCTCATTATTGTGATCAGAAATGCGTACCTAGGTACTGGTCCTACTCCACAGGAATAGAAATTTGCAGGATTAGTGTTAAGACAGCTGGACATACAAGACAGCATCTGCGTTAACAGTTTTAATTTCATATTCGTTATTTAAAAAGGTCCTAACATCCACCAACAGAAGTGGGAATAACGGCTTCATTTGGCTTTTCAGAGCATGTCTGACACGAGCAGTGCAAGGATGGGAGTTCCATGCTCCCCTTTGGGACCTGGCAGGAAGGAGTTACAAGCCAACAGCTGGCTAGCTGTTCTGTGCACTAGAAGAGACTCTCCCATTTTAACTCCTCTTCTGCATCATTTTAGTTCTACTTCTTCCAATTAAACTATTTAATTTTGGGGCCATGTTAATGAGATCCTTTCCTGCAGCTCTCTCAGGGGTCTGTCCTATACTTTAAGGATTCCCCTTGCAGGTCATTACCCTCAGAGTTGCACATGAATGAGATTTCTTGCGCTTGCGGAAGCCTACTTGTTCCCTTGAGTGCAACTGGCCTAATTCCTAACTTAAAAAAAAAACCAAGAACCTAACACCTAAGCCCAAACATTGTAGCATCTCGTGGGAGGCAGTCATTTACTCATACACTGGGCAAGCTCCCTCATTTTCCTCCGCCATAATAGGAGGGTGTAAGTAGAGTGGGCAATCTCAAAGTTAGGTGCCATTTGTTGCTCACAACGCTGTTTATAATACACAGCATTTCTTGGCCCTTTGTAAGCTCTTTCATTTATACTTTTTAAAATACATAAGCGCTTAAATCCCAGCCTCCTGATCCCTCAACAGTGTCAACAGAACTCCTTCAGTTTCTTTAAGTAGCTGCATGTTGGTGGAAGGTATTTACTGGTATCTAACTGCTCTTGATTGTTTGCCTTCTCCAAGAAGATTGTGTAATGACCAGAGGAACTACGTAAAACCTAATTCTGTCCAAGAAAATCTCAACCCCCTTCTCATACTTTCTAATTCCCACCATTACTGCTTTTCTTGGTTTACCGATGGGGCCAGGGATCACACTTCAGACCAGACAACAATCTGGTTGGCCAGAAGCCTGGGTCCCCAAGAAAACCATGTTAAACAAATATAAAAAGTTGGAGGTGGAAAGAAAAAAAAAGAAGAAAAAAAGAATGTTAACTTTTCTTTTGCTGGAATGTTAAAAGTGTTGGCTTCTAATCAAAGCTGCTTAGAAACTCCTAAAGGCCTCTCCACTAAATTTAAGTCCCCCAAAAAAGATTTCAGCTTTTGCCCTTGCAGCAAGTACTTTTTGTTCTGGTTATTCTGCTTTTATTGATGAAAAAGGTACAGTCAACTATCAAAAAATTACAACCCAAAGTATATTACTTGTGTCACCAGAGACACAGTTCAGAGCTCTCTCTTATCTCCTCCTGGTTTCATTGCTTTCTGGATGAACGTTTAAGCCTGTCCCTGAGTTAGACTACTGACACTGGTGTTATCTGTACTTTCTGAAGAGCTGTTGTGATATCTGTCCAGACTGCATCGATTAAGGGATGTCTGGACTTGAACATGATTACATTAAGGCAGATAATGGTCTTAATGAGGAACAGATTTTATTGCTTTGGACATTTCTTTCCCTTCCCTATCTCCTTACTTACAAGGCAGGATGTGCATTTCATTTATTGAAAAGTAACAATTTTATTTTTTAATTGAAATATGGTTTAAAGCTATAGAAAAGTGTTAAAGGGTTAAAAAGATATTTGCTAAAACTAGATTGAGTCTACATTTTAAGTAATGGATAATTAGTATGGATATAGATGACAGATTTGTTTTCTGCCTCTTCAAAAAGCAAATAAAATCACAGAAAGTACATGAAGAAAATAAGTAAATAGGAACACTATCAAAATACTGATCTTTTAGTTAAACCAGTTTAGAAGCCTATGGCACTCATATCTAAGGAGTGGACAAAAATCACTGGGTTTAGGATATTATCTGAAAAATTACCACTTGACAACCTATTAGGTATTTTGCTCTTTAATCTAGCATTACACATATTACCTTTTGCAAAGCATCATTTGCCTATGCAAACAAAATGTTTAAGCTCAGAGACAGGAAAAACTACATCTCCGATTCAAAAATGTAGGGAATTATTCATTGGCCAACGTAGAGGAGGCATGGAAGGAAAGGAAAGAACCATGTAATTGCTTCTTAAGTCACACCTTCCAAATAAAACAAAAGAAATCCCAAACCAATAGTGAATCAATGAGATTCAGGCACTGGAAGCATTGAAGTACTTTTTGGAACTGTGTAAGCCCATGGCTTGTAAGTTCCCGCTCGTTCCATATTTAAGAACAGCTGTGCATGTGCATACAGAATACATTTTCCAAAAATATGCACTGATCAAGTTCATAATTGTATAAAATGAACAAATACTCTTCTGGAACTTTTTCTTTGCAAAAATTAGAAAATATAACATTTCAACTTTATGGACCATAAAGAAAAAAAAACCCATACTTTTGCTTTCAGACAAACAGAATTAATTCTTTACTGACAATAGACTGAAAATACTGTGTATTATGTAAATTAGTGTAACAATGCCCATAGCTAAAATAAGCCAAATGGTGGGAGAAAAACTGTCCTTTGTTACAAACTGAAAAGGCACTGTACATCCATTTGACCTATGTTTAATCTTTACCATAGACAAATATTCCAAAGAAATAGTCTTAACAGCACTTTAGTTGCCTAAGAAACTACCAAGCTTCTCAGCTACTGTTCACACGCTGCTATTTTTATACAACTTTGGTTTCCATGTGTTGACTACTTCTGGGTTTTTTTTTAAAAAAAAGCACTCTGAGATCATATGAAAGGAATTTTTGTTTGAGAATAGTTTTTAAAAGATTCTTGAGAATGCTTGTTTCTTGTTTAGGGACTAAGATGATAAATAACAACAGATTATTTTCTAAAGCTCTAGTTGCAGACATCCTTGTTCGGTTTCTGCTGTATATAATTATTTTATATTTTGAAAAGATGACACTGAGGTCATACGGGGTTAATCTGATATGTTATATGTCATTCCACTATACAGATATCCTGACCTGGAAGCAGAGAGCCAGTGTTTGATACCTGGAACAACTTCTCTATTAGTACAATTATCAAACATTGTTTGGTGGTTTGGTGGGGACAGTCAAATGTTTCTTTTCTTGAAACTTGTTGAAGTTTACAAATGTGTCAACTTTTTGCCATTTAAGGCATGGGGAATGCTGTTTAGCTTATGGACTGGTTTGAATGTCTCCTGCAAAGCTTGCAGTGCCCACCTCACCGGGCTGAGGGAACCATGGACGAGCAGTAGCTGCTGCAGCACACGCTGCTCTGACAAAGCCAGGGATCAGCCCCACCAGTGCCACCCCCTCAGCCACCACAGAGTGATGCTGAGGGCTTTGCCAGCACGGGATCCATCAACCTGTGGAGGATCTGGGAAGGCTTAATGGACACCATAGAGAAGAAGCAAAAAGGAAATTGCAAAGCCAGAATTAACTTTTCTGACTAAGCACTGAAAATTGTTCCTGATGAAAGAAGCTGTACTATAAGTAGTCACATCGGTATTTTTTTTTTTACACAGTTTTCATAAAATCTTAATTTGCAAACTTCTTTTTAAAGCAGGAAAGCCTATCCACCAACTATGCACATAAGAATTTGCTGTATAGCACTACAAGGCTTTGGTTGGTTGCTTTTTCACAAGCCCTGTAATTTGTGAGACTTCACAAATATATCCAGAATTGGTGACTTGACTACTTAAACATCCCCTTTCTTTCCCGCCCAAGTTGAGAGTCACAACTTCAATGCCTGCAGCTCAAGCAAGCAGACTGGTGCATGAAAAACAAGCTTTTCTCTCTTTACTCTGGTCAAATCACACCACAGAAATCCCGAATCTTCTCTACATAGCAACTGACTGTTCCTTTGTCAGGCAATCCCCCTACCTTTACGCAACTGCTTCCCTTAGGTAAACATCACCACACCATATGAGAGCACAGCTTAGAGGGCAGAAGCTTGAGCCTCTTTCCTTCTGCCTCTGTAGATGATATCCAGGCCACAAACAAGCGCGCCAAGGACTAGCGGAGCACACAGCGAGTGCATTGCCTGGCCGCCCATGATCGCCAAGACAAACCAGAGGCTTCAAGTTGCACTATTGTAATTAAGGTACTTTCCGACTGCTTCCACTACAACATGGCATTTCAAGTGCGCGTTCCACACATCAAACAACATTTGAACAAGATTCTCTGCTTGGACCTATGTTAGAGACATCTCCAGCTTGGGAAAAACAGGCTTAGCTTATTGATCACAGCAGCATGTAAGAAATGGTCTGGGTTTTGTTTCACATCAGTTGAGGGTTATTGTAGGATGTTAAACTGCATTGTACTTCAAACACATTCTGAAATTAGTAACAACCTGGAATTGTTCCTTTATGTTTCCAAGATATACTTGATTAATTAAACTTATTTTCTTCTACATTACTAGATAATTGCAAAGAAGTAAGCTCATATTGCATGTCTGAATTTTTAATAATTAGAGAATATAAATCACTTAGGAAATACAACTATGCGGTTTGCAAAGACTGTGATTTCATGGGGTACATTTTACTCCCTGTCAGGCCTCAGCCAGGTTCCCTAGCAAATCTAAAAACTGGGTAATACAAAGGGAGCGAATTCATGTAGGGAGTCTCTGGACCACAACAAAATTGACCAAACTCCAAACAAACTTCTTCAATGCCGTTCTGCACAGTTAGAGTGACATCCCTTGCACACCCTCTTTTAAGCAGTTCACTTGCACACTAGGAAGTTTAGCCCAGGTTTCAGTCCCCACTCCACCCCATGCAAAATTACTAAGTTAAAAAGAAGGTGTCTTGCAGGGTTCCTCAGGGCAGTCACATGGGCAACATTTATAGCACTAGCACTCATGTAATCCTGCTGGCATTAAGAGAAAATAAACAGCTTGCAGCAGAGCTCAAGTGCTTCAGGTAGTGCTTCATGTCACATATCTTTTCCACATTTCTCACCATAGTATTAAAGATGCTTCTTCTGCAAGCCAGTCCTGCACTACAGACCCTGATAATCAGTAAAATTTCCAACAGACACCGGCTCACTCCTTTCAACTGTAGTTGCTCATGGACCTCCAGTGCAGTTTGGAAACGAGCAAATATTTCAGGCATGTTTTTAAGTTGCCACCCATGAGTAACCAACAAGGAGGATTATACCTTACAAGCCTTCTCAGAGACCATCTGTTGTCTCGGGTTTGGAGCAACCCTACCAACTTCAGCAAGCCTGACAGCAGTAGGGCAGAGGACATCCGATGTGTCTGAAGGATCACATGGATGCATCTCAC
Source organism: Anarhynchus alexandrinus (assembly GCA_008711295.1). NCBI lineage: Eukaryota > Metazoa > Chordata > Aves > Charadriiformes > Charadriidae > Anarhynchus > Anarhynchus alexandrinus. Next base: position 771,180 of record VUYV01000005.1, read on the forward strand.
TCTCTGCATGCACTTCCAGTAATTTCTCTCTGTGCATACAAAAGGGCCGTTTTTAGGGACAGCTGGATGACTAGGAGTGAGGTAATCACTGTCCTAAAACAACCCGACCTGCACAGCTATAGGTCTTTGTAAGCAGGTGGATCTGGCACAAGAAATTTGGTTCATACCCTTCACCCAGACCCACAGACTCCTGCACTTCATGCATGAGTTCTGGAGCCTCTTCTCCATCAGCTCTAGAAGGGAGACAGATTCCTGTATACATGCACAATTAAGACAATGCTTTTTAAAAAACAACAAAAAACCCCACACATTCCTTTACTGAGAAAAAAGGACTTGAAAAGATAAATACTTTATCCCCTAAAATGCATAAAAAGAACATTTTCTCTGCCACCAGCTCAAATTTAAGTTTCACGGTGTGACAAATGAAGAATGCACACAACCTTTATTTTCAATAAAGTACTTTTCACCAAAAAAAAAAAAAGTCTTTAGTCACTGAAATATGGAATGACTCTGGCAAAAGAGCATGAGTCAGTTCATTGCTGTCAAACTTCAGAATGCCTTTATTTTATGTTTTAGCAGCACTGATTAGAATCATATCCTTCTTCCACAGTAACTGGACAGACTGCAACACAATGGTCATCATATGAGACTTGTCTGAAATTCAGACTACCTTCACATTTGTGAGCTCCTTCCCTCACTTCCAGAAGGAATGAAAAGGAGTCGTGACAGATGCAAACCATGAGAGCCTCAAATCACTGAGATGGGCCAAGTGCAGTGGGTACCCAAGTCGTTCAGCCTCTTTGCATAGAGCCTATATACCTAACTACATAAAAATGAAGGCTGTCTCGTGCCTGGAGAGGAGAAATAATTAACGAGCAGGTCTTGAGAAAGCCTCTAGCTTTCTGAGTAATCCTGTATCATACTGGAATGTTAGCAACAATGAGCAGTTAAATAAAGGAAGCAGTACAGTACATGAACAGGGTTGCTTTTACCTGAACTGGTAAAATACTATGACTCAGGGAGATTTATCTTAAAACAAAAACCCAATAAACTTGAGAACTGAAAAAGGCACAGCCTCCAGCAGGTAACTAACAGTACACCCTAAGATTTGAAACCTGAAAATAATTACTGCTTTATAATGTGTTTCCTCTGCTCTTGTGCTTCTGTCTTACAACAAGTAGTGATGTGGTATGAGAGACCTTGATGCAGCATATGTCTGCCATTGTGCCTAACAAGAACTCCAGATTCCGGCCCAAAGTCAGGCCTTTGGAGTATAATTACAGCAAGTGACAAGACAGCTGTATCCCCAAGATCCTGATTTGAGAGAAACATGATGTCATGTGCAGATAAAATGAGATAGGTAAATGCTTCTCGTTTGGGCATAGAGAGATGAGCCTGAAGAAGCCAAAGGCACAGGTAAGCTCTGAGCTCTGACAAGAGCCATGTGTCCTGCTGGTGGAAACAGCACTTGTGATGAGGGTCCTGCAACCTGGGACTGGGGAGCTGCCGTTGGGCTGCTGTCAGACCCTCACCACATAGCCCAGAGCCTGGGATGCTTCAGCAGCAGCCACTCCTGGTCTTTCTTGCCGGTGATCATGGAGGGAGCAGGCAGCAGCCAAATAAATAGCGGCAGCAGCAGTCCCCTCTGAGGCATTGCATCTGCAGGGGGGACTCTTTCCATCACATTGCCATCCCACCTAACTGGGACGCAGGAATGGTGCTCCTCTGGCACAAGCAGGAACTAAGTGGCCATCCCAGCCAGAAAGATCAGGAACCACCAATCTGTGGTATGGATTAAGCTCTCCAATCGTACTACTGCATTTATCTATACCAGCAGATCCATGAATGCCTGTTGCAGTTTATTTTGCAGTAATAGGAAATCCTTCAAATAGATAATGAAAACAGAATTTGATTAAGACAGATTTTTAAGGCTCCAGTGGTATTTGTCTTTTTAAGATGGTTTACATTCAATCTCCTCTCCATTATTACTCAGATATCTATCTTAAGGTCAGCAGCTAGCAAAAAAATACCCCAAAATCAAAACAAACCTTTGGTTAAATTTTATTTACTCGTTACAAATAATGAAGTATAGAGAGCCCTGCTAAGTTTGTTAGGGCTTCCACCTATGAATGAAGCATCTCTCTGGAGATAAGAGCGATCAGATTCCTGACATGATCCCCACCAGAGGGGTCCTGTTATTAACTTCAGGGTGGTCTAAAAGGGAAGAGTGCCAGCTGCAGTTCCAGGAGCCAGCTGCATGGGCAACACAGACAGACCAAAGTTTGCTGCCTATCAAACATTTCAAGAAACAATGGAGTACCTTCCTCAACCAACACTCTCGATCACCTTCAGCACAGATGCACTGAACAGACAGCCCAGACAGCCCCAGTAGAGTCAACAGATAAAAAAAACAGAGCAGGCTATAAATTTTGGTGTTTTCCAAGAAAACTTTACAATTTGCTGAACATTCTCTTGTCCAAAGCAGTTAAAGAGACAGTTGTTGATCACGGATGAGTTTAGGCTTCCTCTCCAATCCACAGGTCATATAAAAGTCTGGCTGCTACCAGCCTCACTCTGTATTATACAACACGTGGACCTAAACTTGTGCACAGAGTATTGCTATGCATCTAGAAAGCAATTCTTGCACCTGGTTCTTTTGACACCCATTGTATCATATTGCTATCAGCACAACATTCACTGAATACCATACAGACCCCAAGTGATGTTTTTCCTCCTACAGAGGCATTTTGAACAAAGAAACAGAAAGAGAGCCTTCTAAAAGATGCACTGAAAAGCATCCAAAATTCAAGGCGACACTTCCACTAACCCTTGTTTTATATTATTTAATCCCTTTCAGCAAGAAGGATAAATTGCAACAGAAATCACGCTTCAGTTATCTTGAAGGCTAGCTGTTTAAGATTATTAGAACAGTAAGGCTATAAATATACATCCTACGAAGGTAAGTATCAGCAAGATAGATGGAGAAGTGTTTTTCTCTAAGGTTTACCACTTGTTCAAATGCACAAATCAGTATCTGCTTTCCAAATTCCAAGGCAAGTGGATCTTTGGACTCAGCATTTTACTGACAAAGAGAAAGCTTTGACAAAAAAAGACTGCACACTGAAGAGTACATAATTGCCTAACACTGTTTTGCTAATTTCCAGCTACTCATTGCTTCAGTATTCAAGTTTCCATTAAAAGTAGCAGATTTCAAGTCCTTTTGGTTGAAGGGAAGAACAGAAAGCAAACTGATCCCACATCACATTGACTATATATCAGTGTCAGCTTCAGCAGCAAACCAATGGTGCTTGCCATGAAACACCAGTAACGCGCAGTGAGCCATTGCAGAGCAAGGCTCCACATTGCAGACAGCTGCTCACCACCTGCATCCTCCCAGAGCCACCTTAATTAAAAATCTCTCGCCTCCATGATTTCAACTGTTGAGTTTACACAGACTGTTTGCTTCTTTTACTAACTAAAGACCTTCTCAGGGGTTATCATCACCCTAAGGAAAAACTCCTTGCAAATTTACATGTTTTTTACATGAGAAGCTGCTCACAGCAAGAATATTTAAGTGACTCGAGTCGATGTATTAAAACAACATGTACAAGAGCACATAATTGGAGCCTTCTATTGACACAAAACCAGGTTAGCACATCAAAATTAAAGGGGAAACTTGAGGGCCTGAAATTTTCCTGTCTCTTCTCCAGAAGGAAGCGTTTGGGACTGGAGGACAGTGGGAGGAGAGAAATAGAAGCACATGCTTTTGCAACTGTTAAAGAAAAAAGAGAAAAAAAAGAAAGAAAATATTTCTGCATGCATTTTTGAGGAAGGCTTTAGGTCGGCCACCAATTGCTGCCTGTTCCCCAGCAGCGGCCCATGAGCTAATGGAGATGATGAAGCCAAGGCCTCCCCAGCCTGGACCCAGGGCATCAGGCTTCAGCTGAGATGGGACTTGGGAACAAGACATGACCTTTTCATTGACCAAGGTGAAAGAGGTCTAGCAGCCTTGAACCCTCCATGAAAGCACACGCTTGTTGGCTTTGCAAAACTCGAGACTACATGAATTTGGCCTGTATCACACCCAGTTTTCTTGTGCAGCTTCCTTCAGGTCTAAGGTAGCCCCTTTCCCTTCCTTATTTGTACCAATGCAGTGAATACTCCCCTGGCTTCGAAGCTCAAAAGGCTTTATGTTTGTAGTGAGGCCCTGTAGTGGGGGACACCAATAACAAACAACACAACTGAGGAGAACTTGCACATATCCAGGCCGAGGAGTTTTAGCATGTGCTGCCCTTCAGCCACCAAACTCCAAATCACTCTCTCAGTTTAGAGATCCCTACCAGCTGCAGGAAACTAAAGATCAGTGTTGAAGCTTTCCCATGTTAACTTGGACTATGAGTGTATATTGTAACTAGACTGATAATTGGAATTCTTAGACAATTAAAGCATTATTTGAAATAACAATAAACTCTTAACTTCAAAAATATTCTTCTATGGCCACCGGAAATGTGACTGATGCATTCTTTGCTAAAGCTTCTTCACAGAATATTCATACCTTTTCCACACTTTAAAAAATTGAAATATTTAATTCATAATTCAAAATAGCTTGAGTAAGTATCAGATTGCCAAAATATACAAGATAAAAAGCCCATCATAGGTTAAATGTCAGATGGCCGATCCCTTTTTACAGCTGTATTTCCTGTTATTCGCTCAACAGGGAAAATACATAAAAGGACATTGTCCACATTAATTTTCTGAACTTCACCCATTTAGTCTAGCAGTAGCTTAAGTTGTAGAAGGTTCAGTTGTATCCACACATGGACAAAGTTAACCACCACTGTCTTATTTCTTTAATTCCTTTCTCAGATACCACAGCAGTAGCTGGTAGGAATCTACAGGCTACACACACAGGCCTCTTCAAACCCCTTAGCTGAAACACTACTACTTTTTAAAAACTGTTGGCACTAACAGATTATATCAAAGTAATTGAAAAGTAAGTAAAGTGGTGTTGCCCTGATGATATTTCTGCTTTTGTCAAAAGCTACAGCAAAATAAAAAAGTGTAAGTTGACCACATACTGGTTTACTTCTTGCACCTCCAGAGATATTTTTTGACAACACAACAAATTTAGTAAAAGATAAATGTCATAGTTTCTTGCAACTAAAGGAGAAAAATAGGCTTACTCTTACTCGTCATGAGGTCACCATTCCTTCCTTTGAAAACCACTGGGATGTGCTGGAAGTTAAAACCTGCTCTAGAACAGCAGCACAAACAACTCCTCAGTGAGTACAAGAGAAGGTGTGTATCATCCCAAAATTCAGAAACAGGCCTTCAGGGAATATTGCTCAGCCTCAAAACTGAATGTCAAGATCTTCACTCTTCCCCCGTTCCCACCTAGGACACATCAGACCCATGCTCTACAGCTCTATCGGCCCCACTAGTCTGCCCTTTCTCTAGCCAGAGTCCTTCTCAAGCTAACTCCCTGCTTTAATGTGCAGTTCAGGTCATAATTTTAGTGGAACCCAAGTACACTTGTAGAACAAAATGGCAACAGCAGATCCACAACCTCAGGCCCTGCAGCCATTAAATTTTACAAGTGGCAGTAATACAGCAGGACATTTTCTCTAATATGTTACGGACAAATTTAAGCATCTACCACTGGAATAATTACAAGGAACGTCTAAAAATTAATTACATCTGTATCCATCAGCATATTTATGCCAACACTGTAACCATGTGGTATCTAAGCATCTTACAGAATTTACAACCAGAAGAGAGCATTAGTATCATCTAGTCTGGCTTGCTGAATAATACAGGTCATAAAACTATACAGTAATTTCTACATCAAGCTTGGTGCAGCTAGAGCCTTGTCTCCCTATTAAAAAAAGCTAACAATTTAATATCGAGCAAAGAACAATTCAACACATCCTTAAAAACTGCTTTTTGCCTTAACTGGGAAAATGCCTACCCTACTACAGGCAGATTTCAGCAGTTTCAGCACCCAAACAATGGATTATCATTATCAACACACTTCAAAAACTTCAGTAAGTACTGTATTTCTACACATGCTTGAAGATTAAGCTTGACAAGCAAACTAGACAAAATAACTGGACGGCACAGCGAACAACTTAGGAAGCTCAACATAGATTCTTTTCTTCAGAAGAAACAAGGTCCTTTCCCAAGTTTTAGCATCAAAGGCAAACAATGAGAAGTTGCCCTTTCCATGGCAGCTGAGAAGGATAAAGCAACAACTAAAGGACTGGAGAGCACGATGCCACAGTGAAAATGGAAGATGAAGTGCATGCAAATAAGGACCCGTCAGCTGTTATGGCTTTTAGTGCTGTGCTGAAGTGCCCATAGAGCTGGAGTGCCTCTAGAACTTACCTCGCACACAAGGCACCTGGCATCTTACCGGAAAATGCATCTCAAGTGAGACATACCAAATTGTATGAGAGAACAAAAACTTACTACAGCTTTTGGCTAGGAATCCAAAATCAGAACTGGGATTTACATTTGTCAGCGTGAAGTGATACACACCAAGGTGTTATAAAACCAAAACACAGCTGTTATTTGTCTGGACCACTTTTTATACTGCCAAGAAAAGCTCTACTGTTCTATAATCAGAGAGCAGACATCCCAGAGTTCATTGGGCTTGTAAGTACCAGTATAAATTGTGACACTTTCCAATAAAGATCATGCTGGATATGATTTACTAAATTTATTAAAATAGGGAGGGAAGAAACTGATTTAGTTACCACTCTGAAAAGCAGAATTATTAGCACTTAAGGTGATTATTGGAGTGAGAAAGTAGGAAACGTCTGCCTGTCCTGCTCACACAGAGGACCTCAGCAGGAGTTTCCCTCTCAAAGGTCTTCCTCCAAATCTGACATCTCTCATGTAAGGGGTGGAACTGACTGAATCCAAAACAACTTCTCTCTGTTCTCTCTTGTCCTTTCCCTTTCCCTGAGCATGTCAAGATCTCTGGATGGTGAGGAGTACTGGAACTCTTGATTAGTGAGTTGCTTTTTCAGCTGAACAGGAAAACAGACATTTGGGGCTTTTCCATGCAATTAGATTTTGGTGAGCTAGGGAGCTGTAATTCATAGATTTGTGGATGATACGCAAGTTGCTCAGTGACTTCACTGCTTTCAGTTCAAAATCCCTACAGCAAGAACATAAATTTCAGCTTCATATGCTGAAGTGGCTGATTTTAATGATGCCTTTTGAGGAAGTCCATATCTGTCTGTATCTGCAGACTTTACAACACCTTCTGCTGCATGCTAGTTGCAGTACCAATAATTACGTTCTTGAGGATGATTTCTTTCTACTTACTGATCTACATTATAAGGAATTTGGTCCCATTGAGAAATTCTGAACATAGGGAACTAAAGAATTACTGTTTAAATAAGCATTTTCCAAGAATAATTAGTTGGGTCATAGCACTAAAAAGTAACAACATTTAAATTGTACAGTTCCTCTCCTTCAGGATTTCCTTGGAATGATCTTGCACACCAGCCTATTTTTTGTGGGGAATCTTTTGATCGGTACAAGATGGCAGTTTACATATACATATCTGTACACATGCAGCCATTATTAAAGCATACAGAATCACTGATATAGCAAGAACTGACAGTTGCATTTCATAAGCTCCAAGGTACACTTTGTGGGGACAGTCTCCCAGCTCATGTTTGATTATTTGTACATGACACATGCTGAATACATATTGGTTGATGGAAGCAGGCCGAGTCAATTCCACCAATTTTAGTAGAGGAGCTGATGACATTTGTCACCTTCAGCTGTAGTGCAATTAGGGGCATAAACATATCCCTTGTTTTCTTACGATCTGAAACGTCACAAAATTTTAGACATTGTATGAAGTTCCTAGGCTTGTAGAAGTTTTAATTTGTTGATAACACTCCTTGTATAGGTGTCAGCTCCCATTTGATAGACTGGACAAAAAACAGAATTATTAAGCTCAAGTCAAAGTACGAGAATACCTCTATCGTTAGCAACAATTGCTAGCCATTTGCACTACTGTTTGATGCATGCAGTAGATTCAGAACAACACATCTGCTTCTTTGCAAGACAATTTGAGACACTGTACCTCCCCATAGCAGTCCCAAAGGGGGATGCATCACAAACTCTATAGAAATTTAATCATACAGCTTATTTAGCTTGCTTTCTATATTTCTCTTCCTTCTTGGCCTAAGAATTGATGACACCCGATTTGTTGCCAGATACTATCCCCTATCACTGTGGGGACTTGTGATTCACAGCTGTATTTTTAAAATTAATGCTTTTGTTGGTACATCCATTGCATCTCAGCAAGTTGTACTGAAATTTGGCAAATTCAATTACACCATCAATTCTACAGATTTCTGAATCTTCATGTAGCACTGCAGACCACATTCATTTCATGAGCCCTTCAAATGTTATGCTGCCATTATTAATCTCTGCACAAGATTCATTTCATTTACAACCCAGACGGGTTTTGAGATGAAATTGGTGGTGCTGAGTCTGTGCACACACTCTGTCTCTACCTAGAGAGATCCTGTTTACATTTTATTATTGCCAGTGACCTATGAAGCCAGTGGGCTACCACCTAAGCAAGCATAGAAACATGAATAATTCAAACTTCAGAAGATTCAGGCACAAATCTAGTCTCACTTCAGGACACAAAATCAATGGGTTACAACTCTTAATAGTTGCCCAGATCAGCAGTCATATTGCAGTTTCACATGCTGTCAAAAAGTTGAATGTGAATACAGTACCACTGATTCAAATCTCATTGAAAATGATGCATTGAACACACGAGAAAGAAAAAAACCAAACCACCACAGACAAAAAACCCAAAACATTTGGAAGTTGTTATACTAAAAAGGTCAGTGCAGCAGTAACTGAGAAGGGAGAGAATTCAAGTCAATGAAACTGCTCAGCCTACCAAAACATTAAATTAGGTATTGTAAACTGTGTAACAATCCCCCTCCTCACATCAATAACAGCAGTGATAGCAGTAAAACAAGAAAACTGACATTACTGCATTGGATGTATATTTCAGTCACCATCTTGGGAAAATCCATCCCCATGGAAAGACTTATATTTTAAAAGACTTTACTACACTATATTGATAAAACAGCCTGACTCAAGTTTTTCTGCCTTTAACGACAGTGGCTAACTTACCAGTTCATGGACTACTCTAAACAGCAAAAGTCTGCAATTGCTGGAGACAAACCTTGGAAAAGCAGCTGTCCCCACTTCAGTGGCTTTGCCCATACTACCACTTATTATCATTACTGTCCAATTTGGGTGATCAGGGAAGGGGGCAGCATTCAAAGTTACTGCATTAAGCTGGCGAACGATATAGATGCTGTAAAACAAAATGAAATCTGTAGGGGTACCAAAGACCTGAGCTAAATTAGCAGTACTTTAGCAAGCAACTTGTAACACACACACACACAAATCAAGAGAGATCCCAACTATATAAAGGAGCCTTTTCAGCAGAAACAGGATTCCATCTTCTTTTGTTTTGCAACAGAAGTGTTTGACTAGGACTGCACAATTGCTCCTTACATGAACTTACATGAACTAGCTCCTTACATATCTAGTCAAATAATACTTTGTTATCCTACAACTGCCAAGTACTTGTTTGATTCAACTGTCAGGTGCCTTCTCAGTACTGATTTATTAGCAGTAATTGGCCAGGTATTTGCAAAAAAAAAAAAAAAATTGCTATCAACCATCGTGCAGTTTCCAAACTCATTTTGCAATGCTGGAGCAGTAATGTGCTGGGTCCTGCTGCTTTTCCTATTAAACATTAATAGAGAGGGGCTGTGAGGCCGGACACATTGGAGCTCTGGCAAAAACCAACACAAATGCTGGTAACATTGCACACACCATGTAAATACCTGTTTTCTTTGCCTGAAATGTTATGTTGATCTTCCTAAGAAGACCTGTCCATATAAAAAGGTAGTAATTTATAAATCTCTCTGGAGTGCACCAAACAAAACTTCAGCTAGTATTAAAAGCAGCTTGCCCTGACAAAAAGTTTTATGCTTGCTTTTTAATATGTCTCGTACACCATTGTCACACAGAAGGAATATTTTTTTTTTGCCATTAAAAAAATCCAAAAATGATTGTAGCTTGTGTAATGAGGTAGAAACCACAGGGACGCAAAGCAACTCCAATGCAGAAAAAGGGCACTTTTTCTCCTTTGGTCTATTGTTTAAAATGAATTAAACATGATCTAACCTTCACTGGCTTTTCAAACTGTATTTGGCCTTTTTTTTTTTTTCCCAAGGCTTTGAGTGAGTAACTAAATTTTTAGAAGTATGAAATGTTGCAAAAAGAGGGTTGGGGGGGGAGTAGGAAAAAAAGGGAAGGAAAAAAACCAGGCCACATAAGATAAGAGCTGGAAGGTGGGTGATTTAATATGACTTCAGACAAGATTTTCCATCATCCCTATAGTCTTGTCTGCAATACTTTGAGTATACAAAGCACAGACTGAAAGGATCCCACACTTCATGCAGTGTTACAGCAGTCTCGCACCAGACACCACAGGAATCATTTGACCTCATATTGCAAAAAAAACTCTCTTTTTCACATTAAATTTTGTTCCAGCTGAGATCTTAATTCTGGAATAAATGCAGCAGATATTCTCATTTGCCCATAATTTCCATGCACTTCTGGCCTCTCAGCTAGTAAAGTTAAGGAAAAAAACAAACAAAAAAAGACATAAAACATCATCTACTTCCCTAGTGTTTCATCTCCTTTGTACAAAACCATGCTATTATCAGTGAAAATTATTAGATCTACAAAAACATAACCTATATTTTTGTATCTATAATAACCGATACTCGCCACTACATTCCATAAGCCATTACCCAAGATGATGGAAGCAGAAACACTCTGGATAAAGGAAAAGGCAGATGGTATATATCCCAGGATCAGCAAGGCAGCAAGGCAGATGGATCATCAATTTTTTTTTGGCAGGTTGTGTTTGACTCACAACTCATCAGACCTGCCAGAGACCGGCAGACTCCCACAGAGCTATTCCCCGTCTCCGTGTCCAACTCCCTGGCATGCCCCATATAAAGGGCACAGAGCTGGACCTGGGCTGTTTGCACATACTTGTGCCAAAGAAAATAAGCATTCCCAGAATAGTCAGGGCAAGAGAAAGTGCTTTGGACCACAGGGACATGGTTCATACAACCTCCAGCAAGTTCACAAGAGCCCAAACTCTCACCTTTCCAACATTTCTCCTGAAAGAATGGATGCAGGAGCCACCATGCTTTGCCTGCTGAAACAAAGCTCCTCTTTTCCTCTCTGGGAGGCTGTACATAGAAGTACTCACACCTGCGACACCCAGCCAGTACCAGGCTCTCCAAGACAGATCCCAGCCAGATGTTAATTATCATTGAGGGCATAAGGCCATACAGACAATGTGCATATTCGGACTATACCCTATCGCTGCAGTCTACTCCCATCTCTGAAACACTACTTTCTTGTTATGGGAAGCTTCAGGTCAAAGGAAAGCAGTCCTGAACCAATCAGGATGGTTTAGGTTTTCTTCTTTGCAAAGATGGTGATAGAGATAAAGGATCTCATATTGCATCTTTTTTTTTTTTTTTTCTCTGTATTTATAGAAAGATGACTTTTTCAAAAGGTACCGTTAAACAAAGTTAATAAGACAAAACGGAACATAGAAAGTGAATTTAACTTAAAAATCTTTAATGGAGTAATTTAACTAATTCAGAGGGCTTCTTGAATACTCAGATTTCCAGTAAGTTTTAGAAATTTGATATGCTTTTGTTAAACCCAATTTTCATTCCATCTAAATCAATTTTAGAGAGCCACTAATAGTTTTAAATTTGAAATAAGAACTTGCTTCACAAACTCAGACTCTCTTAAATAAGGGTTTTCATCACAGTATATTCATTTAAGATTTTCAGAAATTGTAATAAATGCAACTCTAACACGAATGCCAGGTAAAAAAAATAATTTCCATTACCAACTATATTTGCACTGAAGAGTCTGAAGCGAAAATATTTCCTATGTATTGACTTTCTTACTCCTTCTGAAGCTTTGGAAAAGAAAGAAAATATTCTCTCCCTGATATTCCTCCTTTTTTTCCTCTACTTTTTTTCCCCAGTGTGTGAAGGAAGGCAAAGTAAAAACTATGTCAAGCAAAACAACATTTTCACAACTTGCACACTAGAAAAAGTTCCTCAATTGCTTTACTTCAATTCTTCCCTTGATGTTTCCACTGGAAAAAAAAACCAGAGGAAGTAGAACGCAAAATAGAAGGACTTGACAAATTTAGCTCTTTAAACTGCAAAGGTGTTCAGCAACTACAGCTTAAAAATGAATAAGCAAACTACGTTGTTCCTTTTTAAATTTCTGGAAATTCACCTTTCATGACAAAATCTTTGATATCAAATAATACATGGCAGTATCACAGCATGTAAAACAATTGTTCTGTTATAGAGGAAATTCTCAATATCTTCAGCTAAATAAATAGCTGCTCTGTATCATCACAATAGTTAGTTTATTAAATATTATTATGTCATAAATGCTCTGTTTCAATTCTTACATATGAATTAAAAAAAATAAAGATTATATTAAAGGGAGGCTGATAATTATATAAACATAACAAAAGTCCACACCCTCTTACTAATTTCACCTGCCCACTCTTTATGAATAGATTTGAATATTATAAAGGAACATCTGTCTTACCTGAAATCAGAGTAAGAAATTTAGCTGTGGTGGCATTTCATATACCTATAAATTACTTGTCATGATTAAGTTTAATTGTTTACCCAATGTTACCCTGCTATCACTTTGCATTTGTGTACAAGCTGATTTTGCTGCTAGTTCATATGCATCTCATTTGCCATGGTTCAGAATGATGGCTCCAACCCCTTAATGGTGCCACAAGCTTGGACTATAAGAAAACACTTGCAAAACCAGCTTCTGAGGTAGATTTCTGTCACTTTAAAAGCACTGTACCAAAACAGCATAGTAAACCATTTTTGCAGTGAGATAAAAGGAATTTGAACATTCACTTAAAAAATTGAAATAAGCAGTCTTTAAGTACTCCACTATTGCTCACAGCAACCTCAATTCCTCCACCTCACAACCACGTGCCTGGCATTTACTACTTAAGCAAAGCAGAGGTAAGGCTCCTGTTTCATGATTTTCTCTCATCCTACAACTCTCATCTACCTCCCCACCCTGTTTAAGAACAGCAAGGGCACTCCAGGTTTCTGAGGCTCTAGGTTTCTTTTCCAGAGTCTTTCTTTCACGTCCACTCCCAACTGCAAAAGCTAACCTTTTGATCTAAATTCACAGCATAGCTATTGAGCAAGCGATGGGTGTTTGGTACCAGGACATGACATTTTTGAGTCCTGCATATAAAGAGATGAGTTAAGCCCTGGTACACTGGGACAACTGTAGCAATCTCTACTCTGTATGAAAAACAAACAAGAGTTTGGGTTTAGGGTTTGCTTTTGGGGGTGTGTGTCTTCAGGAAAATTCATTGCTTACACTTTTGTACACTTGGAAAAAAAAAGTCAGCAGGTGGGATGTTATGAAGAAGTTGGGTGAAAGAACGCAAAGTTTAACTACCCTTTCATTTCTGAAAGACAGCATCCATCCCTTCCACATTTCTGAAATTTTGTACAGACAGAAATTCATGTGTCTTCCCAATTCTACATGGAAACCTTGCTAGAGCCACTTCCACTGTCAGGCAGCTGAGTAAAGGCGAACCAGTTCTGTGGGAGTAGGGAGGTTTGGAACTCAAAAACCCAACAATTTCCATGGCTAAAACAAGCAGCTTTTATGAAGAGGTATGGAATATAACAAAGCCAGAAACAGCAATCAAATACATTTTTAAGATTTGACATCAAAAACCTCTGCTAAACTTCTTCATTCTGCCAGAGGAGTTTTTCACCCATCATGGGCCTGAGCAGACACCAAAAATAAGATGTAATATTGCCTTTCTCTTGAAATATGAAATGCAAATGGTGTGCCTTATGTGAGATATTAATTCTTCTCTATCAATAGAAAACTTCAGAGACCAAAGTAAACATATCTTCCAATTCACAGACTGAAATGTTGAGTAATGTGCAGAACGTGAAAGGAAAAGATTGTTTACTTCTCTGTTCCAAAACAAGAGCAAAGACTCACGTAAAACTAGCAGGAACAATGTTATTTCCAGAATACATAGTTCTACCATGGAAGTGTTTGTAGATGTACAGCGGTTCAAAAAGGAAGTGAAAAAATCCACAGTGAAAAAATTCAAAGATGGCACCTTCGCCTCAGAAAGGTCCTAAGCCCACAGCCCTGGGCGCTCAAAGAGCATACCAAAGAAACATACTACCTGCCTTTCCTCTTCTAGCCGGTCACAACTGCCAACGTCTGACTTGGAAAAGAAATCTTCTTTTCATGCTTCAAAACACGTTTCCAAAAAGTGGAGTTTTTTTCCTTTATAAAAAGCAACAAGAATACATGGATCAAAGCCAAACTATTACTTAATATCATTTTGATTAAAGGTCATAGAAAAACTAGATAAAAGTTAATGAAGAGCTCGCAGCTGAATTCAGCGTACTGTACTCACTGTAGCCTGGATACAGGCCAGGCTCCGGGCAGACACAGTATTAGCAGATGGTCTCCTAATGTCAACAGATGATAAGCAAGCACTGCTCTCACCCTTCAAGACCTCTCTAAACCTTTTGACACTGTTAATCAAGCAATGCTGTTGCCCACTCCAAAAGGTTCACAGGAGTCAGGGGTGATTTGCTGTAAGTCCATCAGTGAGAAATGTCCTATATGACCATAGATTAACAAGACACTTAACAGCGTGGGCAAGATTACCTAACAGAAGCTGAATCCAAGTGAAAAAAGAATGCTGTATTGGAGAGCAGAAGAAATTCACATCAATAATGCATTTTGTTTCAATGACACAAATTCGTTGAGAAAAGGAGCTCTTGAACTTACTGTTGAAATTAAGCTCTCACAAAACAGTAACACTTAAAAACAATATTGACAGTGCTGCTTGCACTAACTGGAAACATCCTCTCGGCGAACAACAACGTGGCCTTAGCTATGACTTCTTGGTTTCTTTTATTCAGGAAGCCAGCATTTCTGGCTGCATCATTCAGCCCTCCGAAAATTCCAGAAGGAACAACATATTCCTGCTCTCTACTTTGGTTTCCTACAGAACATTAGAATAGGCTCAATTTTCTGTCTTTAAGGCATTCGGTGGCCTGGTTTCTGGCTTCAAAACATCTTAGAAATGAGCTCCTCAGGCATGAAAGACATCAAAGTATGGAGAATATAAAGAACATCTATCCAGGGCACAGTTTCCTTAGAGGTCAGTCCCAAACAAAAACCAGCCCTACCCTTTTCAAAAAGGTTGCAAATACATTTACGACAAAAAATACGAAGCAATAAAAAACAAACCATGACAAGACAGGAAGTAGTTACAATGAAGGTGAAATGACTTAGTCATACTATTTGGCACAAAACTCACAGGAATAAGTATATTGTGACAAAAGCAGGGAAAGAAACCATATAAAGCATCCCATAAAAGAAAAGAAAGAAAAGAAATCCTTCACTGTCTCAGCATCCCTGTAAGCATCGTGTAAGATATTGCAAAGATCATGGTAGAAGGCAAAGTCATAAAACAGGAAGCCAAACTTACACCATTAGAGTTATGTACTTCAAATGGTATGTTTCATGAAGAACTATAAATCTGCCTCAAATTTTATTTTTACTGATTACTGTCTCAAAAACGTATGCACAAAGTTTTGAAGGTTCAATGCTACATATACTGAGAGAAAGAAGAACAAATACTAAATCACATTGAAAAATAGTTAGGTCTTCCTTATTTTCCCCTATAAATGCTATGAATTAATTTTGGAGATTATATTTTAGTGCTTCTTTATGTCAAACACTTTCATGTCACCTTTTATTGGCTGCTCTTGGCATTGACCAGCAATTGAGCACTACATAACTTCTGTTTACCTGTAGATTTTCAGTTTCTTTTTTCCCTGGTTACTATTGACTCCAGTCTCATTTGTGGTGACAGATAACTTGCCATTAATCATGCACTTTGAGTATTCTCTGAGTTCAGCTGCCTCATAGAGATCAAGTTAAGGAGAATTTAATGATATGAACACAATGAAAAGGACAGAACAAAAAAGCCAGCAAAATAGTCTCTACTGTCATTTTCTCTAGGAAGTGAAGGAAAATACCTGGGATTAGCAAAAGGATGGACATGAAGCAAACATGGTGGGGAAAGGGAGGGGAGATGTCTTGATTCTGTTCTCAGTGTTCAAGTGATCCGTGTATATGGTAACAGGGGAAAACATGCATTTTAAAACAATTTAAAACAATATTTTTCAGTAATGGCTTGTATTTTCTTGTGATAATATTACAACCTTTTTGAGAAGCATCCCAATAAACACATGAACGTATCGGACATTACTTTCAGAAAGCATCTAGATCTCAGAAAACACAGACTTTCACATCCTGATGTCTTCCCTTCCTGGATGGATTCAGTTCAGGCATTTCCCCCAGCTCAACATTAACACTCCCCAACTCGGCTGTGCATCCCACACAACACTCATTTTCACGCACAGTCGCACACAGATCGCTGGGTAAAGAGTTCTGCCGTTGGCACAGAAGACACACACGGTCCTGTTAGTTGGGTGAAGTGCTTAAATCTGACAAAAAAGGAACTTCTGCTGATTGCATACCCAGGTCACTTTTCTGGACAAAACATTTTATCCTTTAACTACAGTCCTGTTCACCTGTAAACCTTCAAATGTTCTCTTGCAACTTGTATAACTTCCCCCTCCCAATCATTCTATGGCCTGCAAGCAAGATGGCAAAGTTCTTTATTTCATATTAGTTGATTATGAATGTCAAAACACAAGCAATACCTATTAAGAGATTTTGGTCTGCAAAAGTCTTTCAGAATGTCAGCCCAAACCAAGCTCCACTGATGCTGCTTTACAATCAAGCCTCTTGTACTTTTTCACCTTGCTACTTTTTAGTTAAGTGCCATAAAATGCTTTTTTAGGGTCCTGAAGGGAAGCATAAAGCAGGGGATTCCTGCACGGATGAGAACGCGCTCAGGAGGCAGCACACAGTCTGTGCTACAGCAGAGCTTCAGAGCATCTGCCACTCTGGGCAAGACCTACTGTTACTTTGGTTCATACAGCGGTGTTGCCCATACCACCAGCGTATGACAAAACAAACTTGCTTCTAAGTACTGCCTCTCAAAATCTGCTCTTTTATTGCAAGATTTTCTTCCTTTTGCCTTACATATCTAATCCATGTGCTTCCAGACTGCTGTGTGTGGAAACACAACTTCCAAGGACCTGGTTATGCCTCAACAGGGATTAGATAGGAAGAACATGACAACAGAAAACACAGGAGGAGAGGGGCTTCTTTTGGAGGAAGGAGGGGTGGAGAGGGCTGGGTTTATACTACAAAGGAAGACTCAAGGTAGAATAATTCCTTTTTTATACAATAATTTTCTCCTATCTCTGCTTTTTGTCGATACTGTAACAAGAAGGGAGATTAATTTCACCTTGAGATATCTGACAACATACTAAAAGAGAAAGACTCAGGGCACACTGGATTCAGATTCAGACACTTAAACCATAATCAAAAGAAAGGATTGTTCTTGCTTCAGGCTGTAAATTAAATCCTCTTTTCTGTCACTTAAATTATTGTGTTGTTTGTTTGTTTGTTTTTTTTAATTGCAGATACACATGGAGATTATCTAAAACTAAATAGATAAGGATTGGCTCCAAAGGCCATTTCTGCAAGATGTCTGTCAATTTCATATAAAATAATTCTGGTTGCCAATGACTCAAACAAAAAAATAAGCACACTGAGGACACAGGAAAAAGAATACGTTACCTTAGGCCTGAAAAAAGAAACAACTGACTTTTCCACTTTAGACACCTTACTTGACCTCTGCAGAAGTCTGGCAAGATTGACCTATCTTTCTAAGGTCCAGTCTAGAAAGTCATGGACCTTTCTTACTGGGAAGTGTACTGTCCATTTCCGCAACTAGTTTTAAAACTAAGGGACACCTATACGTGTATACACACACACAGGGACACACACACAATGCATTTTATCTGGGCAGCTTTTAAAATTTTGCCACTCCATTAGGCTATAATAGCTTTGTTTGGATTAATTGTCAAATGAGCCAAGCTTTCTGCCTCTTGGTTACCAACTTTTCTAAAGTTGGAAAACATTACAACGAGCTATAGCACATCACATCAAAAGCCTACACAGTGCTAAATTAACATAATGTGATAAGATACAATGTGACATAACATCTTCATAAACTTAAGCATGTCAGAAAATAAAATATCTTACTATCAGCTTATTCTGAATCTAATCCATATTTAATCAGCCAAATCACTAGCCAGCACTTTTGAAAGTTTATTAAATAACACCATCACCAATTGTCTGCGGTGACCCAATTAGAACTATAGAAACAAGGTTAACAAAACACCAAGACAGAGAATGTTTAAGTCTTCAGTAGCTCTCCAGAAGTGAACTAAAAAGCCCATTTTCAGGGCTTGGCATTATTTTATCAAGAGCAGAATTAATATTTTGGTGATTATTGTGTGCACAAAAAGCCAAGCATACTGCTCCTTAAAAATGCCATTTTCCTCTGCGTACAAGGTAATGCAATGTACAGAATCAGCACAATAACAGAATTTACTGAAATCAGAAATACGGTAGGTGATGATTCCATGGAACAAAAGATTTGAAGCATGGCTGAACTCTCTGAACATCCAGAGCAAGGCCAGGATTTCATCATCCGAGCCTGAAAAATATTGCTGTGACTGGAATACACTTTTTGCCCAGTTAAAAGTATTTTTGCTAGAATACGGTTCTTCATGGTATCTTAGCAATTATAACTTTAATCTAAACAGAAAGGCATGAGCATAAGCCCCTCAAAAATATTTAAAGAAAATAAGAAATATTTTGCCACTTGTTACCATCAATGCGTTTCAACAGATCTTAACAACAGAGGACCTTTCTGGACTTTAGATATAGTCTGTCAGACCACTCCCTTGCCCCCCCCCCCCTTTTTTTTAAGCACTTACGATTGGTGTCAAGGAAAAAAAAAAAAGAATATTTCTAGTCACAGATATGTGGGAGGCAAGGCACTTCCCCACCCAAACCCAGATACATGCACATATAAATACATTCAGGCAGCTTTTGCTTCCAATGAAAATTCTTTCAAGTAAAAAAACCAAACTATTTCCTGAGCATTCATATGTCCTTTTTCTGAAGCACCACCACAGTAAGTCCTTGGCTATATTGAACAGTGCTGCCACAGCCTCCACAGTGAACTACAACATATTCATCAGTTCAGATCCTGTCAAAATTGACAGCGCCAATTTCAGTGTCAATGAAACTATTATATAAAACTTCGTAAACCAGCAACAGCCCAAAAGGGTGCTGTTTATCATTTGGGAGAATGTAGCACAGGAATACAGTTTCTAACACTAAAGAACCTTCAAATATAACCAGTTTTACTAAAATTAAATTGAGTGGCAAAGGTGTTTTCTTGCATCTTCATGACCATGCCTATCAGCAGTGTTAATAATAGTGTCTGTCTAACTAAACTAGCATATTTTAAAGGGCAGAATATAGTTCAAAGAACAGCAACCCCACTTAAACAACAGAGTTCTCCATTTCAGGCATGGTCTTTTCCGCATTACTGAACCAGTATGTGGTCACTGCTTCAATCTATCTCTAATTTAAAGAGTAAATCAAATTAAGGGTAACAATTTGGTCCCAGCACTATGAGGTCTAATTTATACAGAAACTTGCTTAAAATCTGCTTGCAAATTGCATAATATTATTTGGAGGGGGCAAAGCTCTGTTTGGAACAACAGTTAACAGCTTCTCCATTGTTACGTTCTGTTTTCTCCTCTAGACGAGCAGAGCTTGCCCATAAAGTCTAGCGATACCTGAAGCAGAAAACAAATCTTCTTGTTTAAATTCAGAAATCGTGAGATTCACTTAGCTTTACAGATACATCTAGGGAAATTACAGGGGGGTGAGGAACATCAGGACAATTTGAGATTTTAAGTGAAACAATTTGTTTTTTCAAAGCTCAAAATGAAATACTCTATCAACTCTTCCTAACAAAAAAAAGGGTGAATATTGGACAATTCTGTTTCATTGTATAATTTTAAATGACTTCTCAATAAACAAGTATTGCATAAAAGTGTTCTAAGCATTTCTTACATGTTTTACCCAGAAATATTTAAGAACAAATAATTTTGGGGGGGTGGGGTGGGGGGAGAATCAAATCTATGACAAATCATTTTGGCTCTGACAAAAGGAATTCTATTAGCAGAACAGCTTTGCTGACTGTCTCCAGTACTGGTAAGTAGGTGGAACTGGGGGTTAAACAACGAAATAAGTATTTTGTATTTCCATTGACCCTCCCATTCCTTGATATGTGCCAATTAACATCCTGGCTTATTGCACATCACTACAATAATTTTTTTTCTCTCTACTGATCTCTGTGATAATGGCTTTGAAACAGCATATGTAAATAGTGCAGTGAAACCCTGTTAATTATTGGCATTGTGGGACTGACAGGTTAGAGAACTGGACACTTGCTAAAGTCTCCCAGTTGATGTACTATTAGGCTGCCAGACCCAGTGGTGCAGAATTCATTGCCGCATGCCAGATCCCCCACAGTCAGCATTACTGCACAGCAGGGGTTGATGCAGAACTGCCATATTCCTTTCAAAACTGTGTTTATTACAATTGCTTAAAAGCTGAGCAGACGAATGACATTAAGGAAACCTCCTGTGCTTCTATTGTCTAAGATCGTGGCCACTGCTGCTCTCATCTCAACCCAAAAGCAAAAAGGATAAGCAACAAAGAATATGACCCCTTCTGATGCCTTCTCAAGTGGGACTGCCCTGGCCTTGTTTAGGAAGGCTTTGCTCCCTTGTTTCCTGTGATTGCAGGCAGTGAAGCCTTCTGTTTTCCTTCCCCCCAAGGTCCTTGACTAACATTGCTGTTGTATACCTTACTTAACATGTCCCTGACCTCAGGCCACTTTCTTCTGTTACAGCCTTCTGAAGAAACACTTTTAAGACCTTGAACAAATACCACATTCTAGAAATATTAAATCCCCCCAGTCTTCCTAATGCTGCCGCTTCTTCCCTGAGCACCGGGAAGGCTGATGACTGTATTAGTTGTAATCCTTCCCCTTAGTAGCAACTGCAGCAATAACAAGCAGCCGTTTACCAACCCCTCTCTCATTAGCTGGAGTCTGTCATTTAAGAACATACTGAACACAAAGTATCTCTTGGCAGGTTTTGGTGGAGCTCAGAAAAGAATCCGGCAGCAGCTATTTCCATGCTTCACTGACTACATTCGCCCCCATGGGATCTGTTTAAAAAGCATCCCCTTGTTAGCAGACCTAGGATGACCATATATGTCTTAGATTCTGAGTAAGAGATATTTCCAAGATACTTAGGAGCAGATGCTGTCTTTAGAATAAACTGTTTTTCCATAGGAAAGTGCTAGTTTGGCTAATCAGAAATGCTTTACAGAAGCGTACCACTGACAGCTAAGCTCTCATTAGGATAGAACCTGCCAAGGTGATCTTTCTTCTCACAGTCACAGAAGGACTGTCTGTAGAGTTCACTGACCAGGATGCCACCCTGAGCACGGATGACTGAGGAGCAGCACAGCTCCTGTTTCTGGTAAGTTCCTCGCGAAGAACTATTTGCCACTGCGAGTCATGGTCCTCTCTCTAGTCAATAAACCAGTTTAGAAATTTAGAGACAAATTCATTTTGCAGATTGAAACTTTTATGTCTTAGAACATACACTCCAGTTAAAATGTGTGAGGTTAAAAAAAAAAACAAACAGCTGTCTAACTCTTTGTAGATCTATTAAAGACAAATTCTTCAATAGATCATGCTGGTGTATGTTTTGCTTTCTTAAATATGAAGGTATTGGAAGAGAAAGTGAGCTTTTGAATAGATTTTCTGGGTTTAATCTCCCAAATACTTTTGCCAAGTGATCAAGAGCACCATTCTATAAGAGAATATATTTGTATTAATCAAAATAAAGCATTTTTTATTTATTGCAAATTCTTGCTGTTGTCCTCGTACTCCTGGACTATTTGGAAAAGAGATGAAAGAGCCTGAGCAAAACCTTTCAGAAATGCAGGCAATATTCAGATTTGCAGGGGTAACCAGAGAGCAACTTCTGGGAGAAAGGAAGAAGGACATGGCTGAAAGGAAGAAAACAAGAAACGTGAAACACATCATCAGGTTTGCAAGAGAGCAAACCCATAAATTTGTTGCAAAAGCGACTCTACAAGAGACCAATGACGATTTTGCTGAAGACAGCAACACCACCTCCTTCTATCTCTTCCATGGCTCCTTCCCCTTTTGCTTGAGGCATGGGATTTCTACCTTTTTCTCCAGATGCAGAGCTTCTCCTGGACTATGTCCCCCCTTTCCTCCAGGCAGCCCCCTACTGCTACCACTGAACAACAGCCCCTATTCACATCTCCATGTCTCTTTGGGCAGGTTGGGATCTTCTTTTTTACCTTCCCTCTAGTAAGAGAGAACACACTGTTCAAGCAGATTGCTCCTGCAAAGCTAGTACAGGGACAGCTGCGGGGAACACACACACACAAATACCCACAGACAGGCAGGTCTCCTGACTGCCCTACCAAGAGGACTGGATGGGCAGGAGGCAAGAGCAGCCTCCTCAACTGAGAGCAGCTGGTCAGCTCCCCTCAGTTCACCAGCTCAGGCAGCTGTTTGCAACTAGATCCCTTGCAATGAAGTTAGTAATATGCTGATGATATAAACCATTCCTTGGACGCATAGGACCTGCCTGAGGTGGGGTTTTAATGAACAAAATAGAGTAGATAAGTCTTCTAATACTGGATAAATATTAACATTATAAGAATTAAGTTGTAAATAAAGCATGTCTCGCTTTCTGATGCATCAAGTAATGTTAGAATAGTAAATGAAATAAGGATTACCCAGTATGCCATTTCCTCTGCCTATTCAAATGGGTGAGAGCAGTATGCGACAGTATCCTTTTGTTCCTTGAGACAATCTGTAGCCATACAACCTGATAATCCTCACCCTCATCCTCCCCTCTTCCCCCAGCTCACGAGCTCACTTTTGTTCCCCAAGCATAGCAGATTTGCATACAATTTGCCAGGTACAAAGCCCACTGGTGATTTTCTAATAGCAACAACTTCAAACCTTACTAGCACAAACACTGCTGGCCTGAGCCCAGCTTAAATCAGTGTTGTCTGCAACCAGAAGCGTGAAAAGAGTCTCACAACTACTCTGCGCTATCAGCTTCCCCAGCCTCTTTAAGAAAGTGATTTTCAGGATTTACATTTACTAAATCCATATAAAATATGTTGCTTTCCCATGCCTTGTTATGTGTGACAGTTTTCTACCGCATTCTTACAGATGACTGGTACCTTCCCAACAGCCGAGACCTAACTTGAGCAGACATTCTAGGAAGTTTATAAGGGTAGGGAGCTGCATATTTCCCTGATGACTCCAAGTAGATTCATACACTCTGTCTATTAAGGACGAATAAGACGATGCTGTTCACCACCAGAGTTTGACTTCTATGACTAGCTTTCATATGAATGTGAAATGACAGACATTTCTGTTCAGTCCTGCTCATACTCTGTGCTGCGTGGATGCAAAAAGGAGCAGCAGGATCCTGGTCCTGGGTACTGCCTCCAAGCTCCTGGAAGAAGAATTCAACCTGAATTGTTCAGTTTCTAAGTGACTAACATACTGGTGCAAGTGGGTACAGGACACATGAAATTGCATTTTGACAGCCAAGTGTGAATTAAGCTGCTTGCAGAGAGACACACAGACAAAACCAGCCAGGTGAAAGAGAAAATATGGTTTGTCAACAACTTAAGCAGTAGTGGCTGAGTACAGACTGTGTGAAATGCCTCAGTAACTTGGTAAGTTTTTTTTCTTGCCCTCATATACAATTACTCCCGGCATGAAAGGAGGAGGACAGAAGTCACAGGTGCAAGCAGTCAAGAATTTTTCATACACTGCTAACACTTTAACCAGACTATTCTACAGGCATATCTAGAAAATACTGTAACCGAAGTTGTGCAAGGACTGTACAGTGAAGGCTCTGGCCTTCAAAACAAAAGCAACAAAGAGTGTTCCAAAACTAAAGAGATTAGATTTGTAATTACAGTCCAGGAAAAAAACAAAAAAAAACAAAAAAACCCAAAACAAACACCACACACCACCAAAACTTATTCCCTTATGCACTTCGCTTAGTCTCCCACTTTCAAAGCCTCCAAGCAACAAAAGCTAAGGTACCCCTTGCCAGCTAAGCCATCACAGAATGGTTTTGGTTGGAAAGGACCCTAAAGATCATCTAGTTCCAACCCCCTTGCCATGGGCAGGGACACCTTCCACTAGACCAAGTTGCTCAAAGCCCCATCCAGCCTGGCCTTGAATCATCTCAGTCCACTTTATTTCTGTCTAATAATTTCTGGTCTTAAATATCCAGCTATGAATTCT
Source organism: Anarhynchus alexandrinus (assembly GCA_008711295.1). Classification (NCBI taxonomy): domain Eukaryota; kingdom Metazoa; phylum Chordata; class Aves; order Charadriiformes; family Charadriidae; genus Anarhynchus; species Anarhynchus alexandrinus. The sequence goes on from VUYV01000005.1 coordinate 795,793, forward strand.
CTTCAGATCATTTTCTTTTACCTTAAATCTCTCAAGTAGAGAAAATAAAAATAATTCATAGTTCTATCTACTTCCTTTCTGCCTCCCAAATAACATCACCTTGTTTTTCCTAGATAAATTTTTTTTTTCAAAGAAAGCAATAAAAAAAAAATAGTTTCAAGGCCAGTAAAAAGGACTGTTTACCTAAAAGCATGGAAGAAGCAAGGGGGAGGAATAAAGTCTGAAAATTCAAACTATTATTTCAAAAGTTCTCCGTTTCCTGAGGTAAAAATTAGGTTTGATTTTTTTTTTCTTTCATATGGAAAATGATGATTTATTTCAGGGGTAAATATAGAACTGAGCTATCTATAGTTAATAATTTCTGAGATAAAGAATTACAATACTAAATGGTCTTTTTTGCATCACAAAGACTTACTCTTAAACCGTGAAGTACACAAGAGATTGCTTTCTAAAAGAATACTCAGATCATATGGGAATTTTTCCATTGAAATTACCTACAGAAGCAGTTATTCAACAAGCAAAAATATTTTCAGGGTCAAGCCCTGAACTAAAAAAAAAAAAAACCAGAAAAAAAAATTACAAAGCATCCTCTAGAAATTCACTGCAGACATAAAGAAAATTACTTCATTTGGTGTTTTTTCAAGCATCACATTTTTGCATCACATACAAGTAATAAATCATGACAATCTCCACCTACATGATCTCATTTCATTTTTGCTTTTGATGACAGAAATCCAACATCCCTGCTCATAACACGTTATATACCCTTGTGATGCAGTGGGAGTTCTGAGCAGATAATGACAACTTCAAGAACACCCAAAGCACAATGGAGTTGATAGCAATGCGGATATGGATTCTGAACGTGGAAGCTGTACTGTTTCTGGGACTAGTTTTTGTTAGTGCTCCCCGAGCTGCCTCTGTACAAGTAAACACACCCCCACAAGGCACGGACAAAAAACTAGTCTCAGAAGTACAGCTTTCACATTCGCCAGTCGATCCTGTAAGGATAAAGCAAATTCCCAGCAAAAGTCTTGTCAGAGACTGAGCATACCTAGTTCTTACTTCAGTGTGGCTACATGAGATCGTTGCTTGTATTTCTTACATGGGATTTACCTCATGAAGTTACGAGCTCTTTCTTCACCTCCGCTGAGATTCTATATACAGGCTAGATATTTTACAGGTTAAAAAAAAAAAAAGAAGAAAAAAGAAAAATCACTCACATTCACAGTGAAAACTCATGTATAGACTGAATTTGAGGAATGGAAACGATTATTCTTCACAAAGGAGATAAATGGTTCCCGACCACTACAGGAGAGTTGTATGCATCAGATTTGTTAATTGGTGAGATTCTGGCCCAGTACAGGACTACATTTCCCATACAGACTTCCCTCACTGTGTTATAGAAAAGTGACTTAGTTCTTCACTGATTTTCCTCAAGCTTTGATAAGCTAGATCCTATATCTAGCCAGACAGCACATTGTGATCAGACCCCTACTGTTGTAATTCTTTGTAAGAAAGGAAAATCAGCTAATATTTGCTGACCATTGAAGGACAAAATGGCTCCTACGTGCTACACGTCAACATGCACAGGCAGATTTCTTTGTCTCTTAGCAGTTGTCATTAAGCAAATTACTTCTACAGATAACTGCTAAGTACCTTTACAAGCTGGTGGCTATGCTCACGACACCTCTCCAGATCACAGGACAAGGCTCACACTGGAAGTGCAGGGAGGACGGAGCTCTCTCCTCACCTGAAAAGAGGCAAATAGTGAGCAGAATTCAGTCACATAACCAGCATTTCCTGAGCAAGGAGACTAAGTACAGTCATGTGTACACCAGAGATAAAAACCACTTGGAAGACAGTTAAAGTCAGTTATGCTGTTATCCTGGAGGGAAGCAGAGGGATGGAGCTTCACTGAGGCCACAGACACACTGCAAAAACAATGGCCACGATTTGAGAATTTAGATTTCTTACTGTCATTTTTACTTTACTTACTCCTTTGCAAAGAACGAAGATTTCATGAGAGAAACACTTGGCTTGTATCACTTACCCAGACTCTGAATTTTGAGTCATCACCCACAGAGGTTTTTTTACCTGTTGCATCTTACTTCACTTAGAATTTAGAAAAGCTGTTCTGTTCACAATGACACCTACGCAAGTTTAAGGACTTTCTGCAGTTCCACTGAATTAGCACTTAAAAGCACTATTGGCTTTAACCTAGTTTTGAACCATTCCAGATAGAGCTCAATTTAACCAAATGCCAAAGCAATTTGATGAAGTGGGTCTTCTGGCTCTTTAATTGTGCCTTACAGAGTGCCTAAAACAGCACATTTAGTTGCCAGCTCTCCAGACCAGCCCTGGACTTCTATTTCATACGCATCCCAGGGTTTTAGTGGAAGAATCTAGGATAGGATTTGGAGGAGCTACCACTGCGGGGATGCCAACATAACTCAAATTTCAATACCTTAGATGACTGCTGCACAGCACTCACGTATTTATTCTCACCTATAATCAAGAAGAAACACTAGCATTTCATCATCATTTTGTAAAGAGCATAAAAGGTTAACAGTCAGATTAAGCAGAGAACAATTATACTACCATATCTGAGATTTTTTCATTATAGGTGGTATGAGTGACAGTATTTCATAAGATGGGCAAATTATGACTCAAAACCCTGAACACCAACTTAATTTAAAGTGTCTAGATGAAAAATTCAGCTGACAAGTGCCATTCATCCCAACCAAATATCTTCCACACTGTTAAGCAAATGACAAGATAGTAAAGCAAAATGGAATTTAAACAGTGTTTTTCCTTCCCATTCCAATGAAGCACAAAATCTGAATCCCACTTCAGCTCTCTCAATGACTTCTGCTAATATACCGTTGATCAGGCACTCCAAAGAAGTTTCATTAGTTGCAAGTAATACATTCATTCACATTTTTTCTTCTTCACTGCTGGTTCATTTGGTCTTCAATATACTATACAATATAAAATTGTCAAGATATTACTTAACACTTATGCCACAGGGGGCGAGGGGTGTTAGAAAAAGAGAACTTTTCACAACTGAGTTGATTTTCATGGAAAAAAGCTGGTTGCAAGCAAACTGAATAGCAAAGGGAAAATATTTCTGAAGGATTTCAAGAGGTTAAGCCTGTGTTTTACCTTTCACCATATGAGGCCAAGTCCTCAGCGGATACAAATCACCAGAGTTCTATTTCAACCAACAAAGCCAGTTCAGAAATCGGCTTTTTTCTCTCTCTCGAAATACTGTCAATAGCCCGGGTGCATGCGTCTGGTTTTTACAGATTCCTTTCTTCAAACTCAGCCTTAAGAGAAAGCTCAGAGAATCCATTTGAATACAGCTAAAACTCAGGGTATTTTTAGCGGATTTGTGTTTGCTCACAGAATCCCAACCTTTAACCTTCCCCATCCCAGCATGTCTGAGAAAAAAAAAAAAAAAAAAAAAAA
>VUYV01000005.1:799290-897421 GCA_008711295.1 Anarhynchus alexandrinus
AATTCCTTTTAGAAAAACTCAGAAGTCAAAGGAATAAGCTCAAATTCTTGACACGTAATAAGTTTTCCAGACAACCTGCTTTCAAGAGAACCCAACACCTTTTTATAACACACACCTGAGGCACGATCCCAGGTACGTTCTACACAGCAGACTAGCCCTACACAGATGTTGCAGGCACCGAAGCCTGGCGCAGCTACACCTCTCTACCGCTCGCCCTTGCCCGTGCACTTGGCAGCCATTCACGCATTATTTGCAAGAGACAGCGCGCCCCTCGAGGCGCAGGGTCTGGGAGACAACGCCTGAGGAAGGCCCCCAGGCGCACGGGCCGGCAGCCGGCTCTGCCGAGGCCGCTGACGAGGCGCCGCAGCCCGCAGCAGCCCCGCGGACGCCCTCCCATCCCGAGCACCGGCAGGGAGCTTCTCCTCTCCTATAAACCGCCACCACCTTCAGCCTTTCCAACCTCTCCTATTATGCAAGGGAGAAAGAAAGAAAAAAAAAAAAAAAAAATCCCCCTCCCGCCATTTCTTTCTTTGCTTGTGAGGCGTTACCAGAGCCGAGCTGCGTGAGGGAGCCGGCAGCAAAGCCCAGCCCAGCCCCACCTGCCGGCGGCCACCATCCTCCCACACGGAAAAAAAACAGCCAGCCCACCGCTCAGCACCCAAAGTTTGCTGCTAAACACCTTCCTCTTTGGCTTTTACCTCACGCGGAGTCCCCCGGGCGCGGTGACAGAGATGAAATGAGGCGCCGGGGGCGCAGGACCAGCCGGCGGGGGTGCGGGCAGGGCCGGCGGGGGTGCGGGCAGGCGGCCGCCCGCCCTGCTGAGGGGCACGCTCAGCCTCCCTAAGCGAGGTGCGAAGTGGGGTGAAATTGGCTGTTAAAAACGAAACAAGCAACTGTAGAAACACCTGAAACCGTAAGTTTTAACTCCTCCTCGGTGCAGAGGAGAGGGGCAGCTGCCCGTCACAGGGAGGTGAGTCTAGATGCCTTTGAGCTACAACTTTTTTTTAGGACATCTCGTCTGCAGTTCACAGTTCATGCAAGAGTAAGGAGCAGCCAACACTGGCAAGTTAAGTCAGGGGAGCACCAGGCGCATCACAACACTGAGCAGCGGCACCGAATTTTTGGAAGTGTCAGTGATGCTGAAAGAAGAGAGCCAAACCGTCGTCTTTGTTGCGCTGAGACAGAGATAAAAGCACGAGGCTGTTTTTTTTCCTTTGCTCCAGCCCTCGTCGCTGGCTGGGCTGGGATATTTTGAACCCATACTCCCACGTGAGGGCGGGTTTGTGAAGCCAGAGGGAGCCGTGCTCCTCAGGCAGGCACTGGGTACATTATGGATGTGGCTGAGTGGCTTTAGTGATGGCCGAGGAGCTGAGGAAGATGTGGGGGAATGCACGGCACGGTAAACCTCATTTAACAAGATGAGAAGCAGGAGTGTCCGCATCTCTTCGAGTATCTCTTCTTTAGTTGGGCAACAGCACGAAAGCCACCATGTTTTCATCTGATTGCTCCATGCCTCCAACACAGTCCATGAAAAACTACCAGAATAAGAAAGTAAATCCTCACATAATCCACACCCTCAATTGTATTGCAGAAAATAGCATGAAAACAATGTAGAAAGTCTGCTGGGGTACTGAGGACCAGGACACAGTGGGATTCCTCGGGGAGAACAGGCTCTCTTATAGCCAGCAGAAAAAAAACACATGAAAACACCTAGGTTATCACTTCAAAGCCATGACAACACTTCAGGTTTCCTAGAGGTTTAATTTACCAGCATGCAACCCGAGACTCCAGATTTGTACGAGCTAATTAACAAGGTATTCTTAAACACATTACTAAGTTCAGTCTACAAAACACTCTGAAAATGAAACGGAGCTTATCAACCATTTATATGTTCAAATTTATTTCAAAGACCAAGAAATCAGGCTTCCAGAATGAATGCTCTTCTGGTGACTTTGTTTCTGTAGTGGGTAGCTCAACCTCTAACATTTATCATTGTAATTTTTAGATGATTCTCATTTGAAAACTAACAAACAAGCACCCTTGGAGAGAAGACCAATAGCAACACATCATAAACATGAGAAAACATCACTACAAAAGCCCATCGATAATGATGTCAGCACATTCTCCCAAGGGCCTGCTCCTCAAGTGCCTTCTCCCCTGGATTAGCACTGTTAACTCTGGAGAACACTCTACGCCTGATTTGACCCAGCTGGTTTATGCTCCTGTGGGAGGGGAAGGCCAATGAACCATTTAGTTACCCAAGGTAACTAAATACCCATTTGCCACTACATTTCAGTCAGATTTAGACACTTAACTCCTTTAGGTCTGTTTGAAAGGCCCAGGCCAAAACTAACAAAATGCAACAATAAACAACATAAACAGTAAAAGTAAATCAAAATCAGTTCAGCCTTAACTATCATACATCTAAAGTTTGCATTAATAAAAATATAGTTTAATCAAAGTGTTGGTATTAGTTTCCAAAATAAAGCACTATAGCTGTAGTTTAAAGCAAGTGTGTAAAGATAACAAATTACATTCAGACAATTTTTCCAGTCACTTGAAATGCCAGATATTCTCATATTAAGTGAAAAAATATTCTTTCAACTGTTTTTTATGTCTTGTGAAATGTTCTGCTTTGTAATTGGTCTTCTTTTACAGGCATTATTTTAAAGCATGGAGTCAAGGTACTATGATGTTCTGAGGATCTGCTGTAGTGCACAGCAATTATATCTACTTTCTTCTGCTGCAATAGTTATAAAGTTTATGGTCTCTACCCTACATCACCCTCTTCAACACCATTGGACTTAAATCATGCACAGGGTCAGGGTTTAAGATTGCCGAGGGAGAAACACAGTCAGAGTTCTAGGATCATCTAAATTAATCTCTTTTTTAAGTTGTTGCTGCCTCGCCAAAATACCTCAGCAGAAAATTTGATCCAATTATTTTCTTAATGAAGTAGATATCAACAATAGTCAGCATACCAGTCAAAACACAGTTTTTCTAAACTTTGGACTTGCACTCACTACATCATGGCTAAAAGTCTCTCTGTCCTCATTTTATTATTATTACTGTTAGCACCCACAATGTGGATTCTAGTAGAAGAAATGAACAGGCAGGTTTGCTAATGATGCATGAAGCAAAATGAAATATATTGTAAGTTTCTATAACTGCAATAGATTTGTTTTTGGAATGCTGACTACTGTGAAAAAAAATTGTTTTTACAGTGAATTCCAAATTATTTTTATTTAGTCACGCTTTCTATACAAAAACACACATAAAATATTTCTCACCATTTTTCTATTTTAAATAGCTGTGTTATATGTTGTAAATTCCACAGCAGTCATGTTTGCCATCACATGATGAAGTCTTAACAACAATGTATTTTTCACACAAGACAGTACATAAAATTATGGTGGCCATCCATGGCGGTTATATGCGCTTTGTCAAGTGATTCAAATAGCCTAGGAAAGTAGAATGTGTTTGTTACAAGAATAAAGGGGGCTGTTGGATAATGATATTTATTCCCTGACTTTATCTAATAAGGTGAAAGATTTTAGTGTTGATTGTATTATTCTAAAAAGTCTGTTTGATGCTAAAAATTTTAAGATGGGATGCTTGAGAACAAAGTAATAAAGCCTTTTGAATTCCACATAAGAAAAATGAGCATGCTGTAATAAAAGAAATAGTTTGCATAGCCACACAGAGAGAGAAAGAGAGGACTTCATGGACTAGATTTTCACTTTGGCTGAATATACTTAGGTCCACTGAGGTCACTGTGGCTATGCTGACATAAACAAGTTGAGGACAACTGGATCCTATAACAAAAATATATAAGAAATTGTATTTAATCTGGATGTTGTCTCTCTGTGCCTGCTTTTAGCCAAATGTAAGATAAGGAACACATTAGTATATGAGCTTTGACATTAGAAGAAATATAGCAATCAAAATATGTTAAATGCAAAAAAATATTTGTAGAAAACAGTGGGAGCTGATGTTAATCAATCACTCCTGTAAGGCTCCCAGTCTGTATGACTTGAAAGTTGAAAATAATTTCACGTTACTTGGCTAGGGAAGGAACATGCTATTTTCACCAAGCAATTCCATTCAACCAGAGAACAGGGGCTACGTTCATAAAATGTCTTGGGTGTTAAAACATGAAATATTTCAAAGCTTCACTTCAAAGCATCAGGTTTTCCAGCAGAGGCTGCAACTGTAAGGTGAATAAGACAGTAAAATTTTGGTCTCCAACAAAGTTGCAATTTTTCCATGCATACACGCCAAACCCTGAAAGGTACACATCTATTTCTCAGAACAGGCTAGTTACAGGGTCTTTTGAATTTTCCTTTCTCTTTTTTTTTTTTTTTTCCTTAGAATAATCTTAAATTTACCTTTCTCTATTTGTTTAAAAAGATTCGTTTTCTGAAGCTGTTTTTCACCCTGAGGCATCTTCTGTCAGATATGGCTTACTGAGCTAGTGAAACCTGTCAGTAACTATCAGTAAGAGGTTTTTTTTTTTCTTATTAAATTGGGCAGCATAGAAGGGTATTTACAAACTCTGCTACAGATATTTCATTAAAGTCTTGAATCACCTTGGGAAGACACCTATATCTTTTTATTGATGACATTCATAGCCAAAGCATCTCACTTTCTGACATGTGAGTCTCAACCAAGTTACCTGCCTCAAGTACACAACATGAATTCTCCCTGTAGCAGACACTGGGGAAAAAACAAAGTACAGCACCAGTATCGGTGAAGCTATTATTATTTGCTCCCTCTATTTGATACGTGTTGCATTACGTGCTTTGTAGGTTCTGTATACCAACCAGCGCTGCTGTTGGAACTGACTGTTGTCACAGATCAGCTGGGGTTTGTGAAAAGCATGCATGGTTTAAACAATTGAAGATGGCAGCTGTCACTGGGACTGAGATGTACCCAGGTTCCAGGCTGGGTGATCACTGGGCTTACTCCCTTTTACTGTAGGTGTCATTCTCCTTTAATGCATTTACTTTGACTAACTTCTGTTATTACTATCTTATACCAGACCTACTTCCTGATGAGGAATGGCAGTGTTTACTTACATAACTAGTCCTGAAATCTTGCTCAACTTTCTCAGAGGGAAGGCTCAATTCTCCAGCTTTCTATTCATCACAGCTCTTGTTTTCACCCCATCAGAGAGCCTTTTGGAAGCCCAATTCTAAAATTAACAAAGCAAAAGTTAATAAAAAATAGCTTTTAGCTAGTGAACAATCTTTCTGATTCTCTAGTCAATCTTTCTCTAAAATAAAACACCTAGAGAAATCCAAAAGTTTCAGAACTAACAAAACCTTGTTTCCCACTTAATTGGGTTTCATAGTTGATAGGCTGGTGTACAAGCTCTTCCTGAAGCTTTTCCAAGGTTTAGGTACTCATCACCTTTCCAGTGTGGATTCTACAGATAATACGGTATGTGTTTGTGCTACATCTTCCCCTCCTCTCCCAAAGAGAAAGAGATTTTCCTCCTCTCCTGCACTGTCATTCATGCTGATGAAACCTATAGGGATCATGCATCTAAAAAACTTGATTTAAACTGGTCAAGGAGTTCAAAAATGCACATGGGGAGAGGGGATGCATAAAAACAGTATGAAAAGATACGCTGCATCTCCACAGGAAAACCAGACTAACAATAAACCTGTAAAAATCTCCTGAAGACAAATTTCTCTGCAGGTCCTTTTTCCTCAGGGTCTTTGTATCTTTCTGTTTCACCCTTTGGATGACCATTTGTCCTTTTTTCCCTACTTTCTTTTCTGCATCTGATATTTTTTCCTCGCTGTCTGTTCTTCCCTCTTTTCATTTCCACTCTTTGTCTCTTTTCTCTGGATCAAAGTGGGAGGAAGGACATTTGAGCATCATTAGTTTGTGGACCTGCAGGCATATATCACATTGCAACAGACATCACAGAAAACCAAGCACTTCGGCTAATCCCCAGGACTGACTGCTGGCATCAGCGCCCAGCAGACAAGTGCTGGAATTTTCAAAAGAACGTTGTCCTGCTGAAGATGCTGACAACCTGTCAAGCAGAGTGCTCGCTAGCATACACGTGGCACTGAGGCATTATAGATTTTGCCAGTCCACAGTGCCATTCTGGAAAGGTCAAGAAAGTAGTTCAGACTTTCTGTTCTGGCTTTTAGCAGGTTTATTTTTGTCTCTACTGGGAACAAAAACTACAATTAATTAGTTTCCATTTTGATAGTAGGAATACTATACTTGCTCAAAATGCCATTATAAAATTCCTTCTTGCAAGTAATTTCCAAACTATTGTCAGTCCAAAACAGTTCTGAAATTCTTACTATCCTAATCCAAGCTTGGGTTTAATTTAGTAAATTCAGCCTTCTACAGTTGTAACATACATCCCCAGCATTATCACTTTGTTTTTAGGGGGCCAGAGTTAGTAACTTTTTATGTTTTAATTTTTCAAATCTAGATGCCTTTTTATGTCATATTCCTATAACATTCGAAACTCTACAAGACTCAGGATAAATCCACCTAATGAAGTCAATGGAGTTCTGCCAGGTACAAAACCGTGCAGAATTTGTCTCCTTGTTCTCATGATGGAGTTCTCCATCAGCAAGAGAAATTGCTGTCTAGCTTTGGCAAGAACTCTTGGATGCTACCGCATATATAATATTCCCTTTAAGATGACTGCAGTTCAAGAACCTTCATGAAAGACTATTTGCTTTAATTAACAAAAGCACTACACAGGTAGCTATAGCATATCCTCAAAGACCAGCTTAAAATTCAGTTCAAGTCATTTGCTGAAAATAGGTTAAGTAGAGGTTTCCCTGTAATTCAAATTTATACAATAACTTGCCACAAGAGCTCCCTTACCAGGAGAGAATAGCACCAGAAGGGCGAGTTTCAAGAACGTGCAGAATCAAAGAATAGTTGACATTGGAAGGCACCTCGGGAGATTGGCAAATCCAGCCATCCTGCTCAAAGCAGGGTCAGCTTGAGCAGGTTGCTCAGGGCCACGGCCAGTTGGGTTTTTAAATATCTTAGTTTACTAAGCAGGATGAGGCTTCAGGAAAAGCTCAGTGCCTAATATTCTAAAGTATTGTTTTAAAACTCTGAAATGTTGATGTGTTGCATAAAAGACTAGTTTCCAAAGTTTACAACTAACACTTTACATTTGCATCTTAATTGAACCTCTATGGCATCAGTTACTAATGATCTTTAGTATAACTGTGAGCAAATAACATCTTTTATCTTCAGTATAAAAGAAATATTACATATTTTTGGAGGAGTGATTTATAGCTAAATGGGTTGAGTCTGTATAGACAACATTTTGATGAAAATCTCTGTTCATGGATTCCTATTAAGCTCTATTTGGAGAAATAAATCTAAGCTTTCTGAAAAACAGTCACAAATATATACATAAATTATTCCCTTTGAAATAGAAGAGCTTGACTTTTAACATTTCACAAAACAACTTTCTCTGGTCGGAATCAAGAAAGATTGTAAAAGAGCTCTAGTTTGCCCTTGTTCCATATATCTGTACATTACTTCACTCTGAACAATGGGAAAGGCTCAAGTGCTTCAAACAAAACCTTTACTGGGGCTGAAGCAGCCCTGTAAGGCAGCAAGTTTCCACTTCCAGTAGGTTCTGATAAGCAGGGTCTGATATACTGAGTACCACTGGGTAACCCTCTGTGGATCTGTGCAATGACCAGAGTAGAGGTGCGAAATTTAAAGTTACCATAAAAAAGCTGGATGCATACCTTAACTTGGAATACGATTTTATTTGCAGAGATGCAGCTCAGGAATACTTTTTTTATAGAGCCACAGATAAAATCAAGACTGCTTAGTTTTGCCTTCCCCTACAGTACAGTGCCAGTGCATTCTGTATGCTTTGGTTATATGCGTGGAGCAAATAAATTGCGTAACTAGACCGTGCAAACCAGATCTGACGTATGCCACACTGATCTGATTTCACATTGCATAAATGCCTGACAAGTATAATAAATAAACCAGACCTCATTAATTGCTTTTCTAAGTCTCCTAAAATCCATGGAAATTATTCCTGAGTGAGTTTGGTTCTTCTCACCAGAAAGAAACAAACAGCAGCCAGGACTTCCCACTAGCCATTTGCAGCCTCCCAGATTGGAAACATGTGTACGAGATCTAATTAAGGAGCCTATGAAACTTGCACTTTATTGTGTAAATAATCTTTGGAAAACTTTTCAAAAAATCTGCAAGCACCATGCACACTCCCCAAAAGTTCATCTGGCAGAATAACAACATGAGTTAACATTCAGAAGGTCTCAAAAATACCTGGAAGGATTAAGCATTCAACCTTGGGAATGTGACAAGTACTGCCAAAAATCAGGGGCATTTAAAATCCTCTGCTCAGAAACCCCAGGATATTAGTACACAGTGCGCACATGTACATGCCTGTAGAAATTGTATTTGACACCATCATTCGTTAGCAACACACTTCACTACCTCTGTCAGCTTTACTCTCTTACACAAAGTTCTTTGGGGCATGGACTCTCTCTCACTATACACAGGAGAAGCCCTTCACAAAAACTGGGCCTTGACTGTAGAAAGGCCATCTATCTGATGTGGTGACGTACACTAATTCAATACTAGTAATACAGGATTTACATGGCTGAATTGATGCTCTTCATAAAGCTATCATTAAATAATATCATTTCTTATATTAGTACAATGAAATAAGATAGAAATCTAATACCATCCTCCCAAAATTTATTAGCGCGCTAATACTGTTTTATGATTAAAACTTAACATCACTTAATGCCTTGGCATTATTCATATTATTTTCCAATCTAGCAATCACACTAAGACTTTCCAGGCTACCCAGACAGAGGATTTATAGCAGGCGGTGGAGAACATCAGTTTAAAATGTCTTTTAAAACATTTCGGATGTGGTTGTCCAATACAAGGGGCTTTATTTTCTTCTTTGTCTGTTTGCTGATTCAGTCTAGATTAAGAAAACTTGATCTTAGCTTTTAGACACAACAGCACATTCCTAGTGCTCTCCCAGAACTGTTTCCTTCCAAATCACTACTTTTTCTTCAGACTGATAAGTCAGAATTCCTATGGCGATGCACTGGAAAAAAAAATCCTGAACCTTTTTTCCCCTTTCTACGTAAGCACAGGTATCTAGTCTAATGTCAATTTTCAGTTCAATATAGTGATAATTGTTGGAAGGTGTTTTTTGCCTGAAATATGCTCTTCATCTTCTTGACATGTTTTCTCTAATTTGTCTGAAGTGAGTCTGAATCACCTCTCTGGATTTCACAATTCTGGTTTCTTCTGCCCCAATAATTTATTTTTTTTTTTTAATATGTTTTTCTATCACTGAGTGACAGGTAGGCTGAACACTCTTTCCTAAAGAAGAAATTTCAGCCTCGGGAGCGCTCATATTTTGGGAGTCCAGGAGCCAGATGGCCTCTTTATCTCATTCATGTGTTTCTTTCTGATTTGAGAAAAAAAAACAAAAACTTTTTCTTTTCCTCAGCCGTGGAAGTGACTTCTTAATCTATTGCCTTTTTTTGTGAGAAAGGTCTTTGGTAATATTCTGCTCTCAGACAGGATCTTTCTAAGCTTTTTTGAGGTATAGGAACATTTGCCTGTTCCTTCGGCCTAGATGGGGGTTTAGGTCTTCATGCTCTCTCAGTATGAATCAGATTTACCCCACAGAAGTCAGTGGATCCATGCTACTTTACACTACCTGAGGAGCTAGCCCAAGGTCTTAAAATTATGGTTACTTTGAGTTAAAGATGCTTCAAAAATGATTCACTTAAAGCTTTGTCATTGACAAAGATGCTGAAAAGGACAGGGGACAGGTTCCGTAGGTGCCCCTGTGGTACACTTGTCATGGGTCTTGGAGCAGAGTACGTCCCATTAACAGCTACCTTCTGAGCCTGACCATCCAATTAGTTGTCCACCCACCCAGACTGTAACGTCCTAACTTGGCTAGAGCAATACTGTGGGAGAGTGTTGGAAGCGTTGCTATTGTCTTTAGAAAATTATTGTATTTAGCAATTATTGTGTTTGGAAAAATACAGCACGTAGAGAACTTTTTATGTTTCACAGTTAACTTTACAAAATGTTCTTTTCACTCCAGTGTTTGCAATCCTACCTCGCCTTTAGTGGTTTCGATAAATTGTAGACCTAATTTTGGTATCAGACCAGCTCTTCACTGGATTAACACCACTAACTGTCACAAAATCTCTTAAGATTTATGTCAATGTAAGTGATATCAATGTCAAGCTCTAAGCCTTTCCCAGCTAGGTGACTCAGGGTAGCAATAGTTTATCATTGCTTTTTTTTCCAGGCACGTTGACAGGATTGTGCAGTGTTTTATTCGTGGTGAAATTAAAATATTCTGATGAGATTTGGGGTTGGGTGTATGTGTGTTTCTTTGAATAAAAAGTTTTCAGCAAAGCGTTAGAATGCTTTTGATATGACATGTGCAAATCAGAACAGATGACAGCTCTGATTCCTGAGCAGTCCTACGGCACTAGCCATTGTTTTAGTTGCTCTGTTTCCATATTGCTGGTGTAGTCAGAACCAATTGTTTCAATTAGCCCTTTAGAGTAAAGCCATGTCAATGTCTTGCATAAATACAATGATCCCTACAGCAATATGTAAAACGTCTCTTTTCACATCTCACAGCTTGTGTGTTGACTTCTGCAGTACTGTAATTAAGTCTAATTAAGTAGACTTACGGAGTTACACTAATGGTTATGTATAAGTACACGTCCCTCATAGCTATTTGTTCAAGGCATTCTTCATATCATTTAACTTGCTTCAATTATGCATATTATATTTTGCCTACTGATGTTTTTGCATGGTAATTTTATAAAAGTAAACATGACCTACAGGATTTTCAATATTATTAAGATCTGAGGAGATTTGACATACAACTTAGTTTCTTTCCACTACTTTTTAAACTCAACTGCTATTAAAATTACTCCCTGCACTTAAAACTTATTTCATTTGTACTTTAATTATACCAGAGTAGACACAAGATAATGAGAAAATAGATGAACGTTAAATAAAAAAAAGTCTATATTTTGATATAACTAACTACAAAGTTTTGAAAATGAAAGTTTTAGAATGGTCTCTATATGGAAAGAAATTCATTATCTGAGGCCACAATTCAACATAAGAATATTAAAGCATACTTCTTGCCTTAGTCACACAAACTGTATTTTGAAGACAATAAATTTACCAAATTGCCTGTCTTTGCTCTTCAGGAAGTCTACTTACACAACGTAAAGCTGTAGACTCAAGAAATGTTAAACTGTTCAGCTAAAACTTGACAAGCTATCTTGAAGGTATGTTTCTTGTCTTTTTTTGCTTACCTGAAACAGTATGTTTTTTCCATCAGAAAATTCATCCAGCATTCATCTTCTAGATGTAAACAAGTCCTGAAAATAAAACAAGCAATGCTCAAAACAACATGCAGACTTACACACGTAAATTCTCAATCTTCAGCCACACTTTAGTGTTATGAGTATTTAATTTCCTTTGAGCCTGGATTCAGCAAACCACCTAAATCAGTGCAAGCAAGCCTGATAAATATTATCAGCTTGTTACTTAGTGTAATCCTGGATTTAGGACTTTCTATTGATGCAAAACACATAACCCATCTGTTGGCTGAGGGGAAGCATCTGTAACACCTTGTTACGCTCTAAACTGCCCACAGTGTTTGCAGTGAGAAAGGAGTTCTGCTATACATTTTTACATATAAGACAACATATGTGAACAGCATGGGATTTTTAACAAACCTATGGTATGTCTGGAGACAATTAGGATTTATATCACTTACAAGGGCTTGATCAAGAGCTGTGGTTAAGGACTACAGAGACGCAAATGAAAATCCAACAGCTCATCGCCTATAGAGTTTCCAGATGGGGAGACAAAAGATGGCCTACAGACTGCTAGCATGGTGGCAACGCAGGGGGAGTTCCCAGAAGCAATAAGATGACAAAGGACTTTATCTGGGGGGAAAACCACACAGACCAGTGTGGCACATCTGAAAAAGCGCCTGCTTGTGTGGAAATAGAGTACCATAATTAACATGAGAGTTGACAGAAAGAGAGAGAAAAAGCTGGCCAGTGCTCTGAGGTAGATCCATCTAGACCTCCTCCAGAGGATACTCCCCCAAGAAGACTGAAAGACTTTTAAATGTAAAAATAACTGATTTTGTCTGAATAAAACCTGGAATGTTTCATTTAAAATGGAGAAAGTTCAAGGCAATTAGAAAGGACATGAAATGAAGGATTTACACGGAGCTCCTTTGCATGTCTGCTTTTAACCAACTCAGAACCCTTCTGAGTAACAGCACACTCTGTCACCAGACCTCTTCAGTCATGAGGAGGTCTGTCTAGCCACTCAGTGCCTCTCTTGGCAATCTTGCAGTCTTTATGCAGGAGACATAGGCTCTTGACTCCTTGCTGTAACTCCCTTGCTTGCCAAACCTTGCTGTTCTGCAAGCCCCTTCCCCCAGCAATGCTCAATGGCTCTCCACTATCTCATTATCTCCACTGCCCCAGTGTGTCCCACCTCACCTCATCTTCTTAGAAGAACATAGCATACCTTGCGAAGAAGAATACATGGGTAAAGCAAGTATGATCTGTCAAATCTGGTGGGGTTTTTTTTCGATTAAAGGATTACTGCTGAGTTCAGTAATTTAACAACCCCAAAGAGCCCAAAAAATCATGAGATTCCAGAGGAAGCAGGGGAAGAGGTGACAGATTTCTGAAACCTAGACTTGCTGGACATGGTCTTGTTCTCTTAGGGCCTTCACTCTCCACATCACTGAGGTAGAGACTAAGGAGACATGGGTTACACGGACACAGATGTCCTGAGGTTCTATCAAAGAGAAGCCAAACACTCATTAAAAGAATTCAGTCTTAAAATGCCCATATATACATAGACGAGTAATCTGCATCAGGGGAAGAAGTTAAAATGAACTGAAATTAAGAAACAGATGCATGAAGAAATTGAAACAAGCTGATATTAAAAATAAAATAAAAGGCAGTAGAGGAGAGGCAAAAAAAGGCAAGACTGCTCATAAGAAAAAAGGAGAAAACATAAACCTAACATTTCCCAGATCACTACTTAAATACCTGTAGTCTATCAAGTACACACCTGTTCTCCCCACACCCCTGCTGAGCATATAAAAAAAACAATTTAAAGAAACAGTAATGAAGGTGGAAATTGCAGGCCTATCCATCACAACTACTGGAAGAGGAGCAAAACAAACCAATAAGCCTTTGTTTCGGAACAATCGCATGACCACTGCATGCACAGATGCACGCACAACCCCCCACATCTTTTGCTGCTGTTGGTTGCGTATTGAGTTTCATCCAAGGAATAAAAGCAGTAGTGTTCAAGTGATGCTCTGGTGCCAGAGGACCCACATTTACTGTCCTCGTTTTTATGTGTTCTTTTTAATACGTAAATACTAGCCACGTCAGATGCCTGAGCGTATGGAGAGCAATGGCAGCAGAAGCTATTGCTGGGTCAGAACCTCCCAAATCACCTAACAAAATTGCTACTCTCTGCTCCCTGCCTCAGACACACATTCAAGCCACACAATAGGAGGAGAATAGATGCCACATTTGCTAACAGTTGACGGAATGGCAAGTCTTAATTTTAATTTCTCAAACCACCATAAAAGGGGCTCCTCCTCCTGTGAGTCAGTTCTCAGGAGATGCCAGTTGTGTTGCCTTCCTTGCTGGACATTTATTACAGGCCTAGTGTTAATACTGAACCTTTTTATGTGCATTTAGGGCAGGATTCCTGCTTTTGGATGCCAAGCTAGCGGCAAGAAGTAGTGGTTTGTAACGGATCATACAGTGACAGTCACACACAAATCGATGTTCAAAAGAGCAAAGGCACAGGTATTTAATTTCCCTTTTTGTGCAACTTATACCTGAAACGGGGAGCCTGGGGCAAAAGCTCAAAATAAAGAAAAACGACAGTGACAGTGATGCTTTTAAGCTTGAGCCTTTTATACTTGCACCACTAGATTGCACTTTCTTGGACAAGAAAACTCTGTCTTCAAGATCAAAAAATCAATTTGAAGATCAAAATGCTTAAAAATGGAAGCACAAATGAACTGTAAGAAAATTAATTGTGACTGTTGTTCTTTTGGGTATTCAAGTTGCTGTATTTAGACTTCAGAGGTAAACATCTATGTTCTCAAAATATAAAGAGGAATAACGGGCTTGTTCTCTTCTTGTACAATTATGAAGTACTTCTTACAGAAGCATTAAGAAACATCATTTTGCTAAACTTACTTGACAAATACTTGAATGCATGACTCTGGATGACAGTTATGCAACTTCCCCAGGCTTATGTACGGCCAACATTTTTCAAAAGATGCAAATAAGTAAGCTTTTCAGATTAATTCAATCCTATGTGTCAATCATCCAAGAAATGATTTATACCTTAAGGGGAACAAACACTAAAAAAACGCCACCCTTGGTGTGTTCTACTTCATTTTGTTTTGTTTACTGCCTTCGCTGTTGGTGTCTTACAGATGATATTGTTCATTTTGGTATTTTTAAAGCACTCTTTTTAATATCTGGCATGTGACTGCCCTGCAGTGAATAGGAGTAAGAAGCTGTCAGTTTGATAGGCTTGCTTAGAGATTGCTCTTTCTCTGTGCTGTCATTGTATGGGAGATGTACAGAGCCACAAGAAAGCTACAGAAAAAGAACTCCTTAGTGATGGAACAACTCCCTCCATGCCATTATTACTGTTGTTTTTTGTTGTGTTACCGTGAAGCTCCATTGTACTAGGTGCTGTGCAAACTCAGAACAAAAGTTTGTTCCTGCTACAGAGCCTATACGGCGTAAACCATGAAATTAGCTTCACATCACAGATCCTGGAAGAGCACAGGAAATAAATTAGCAGGTGTGGGAGAAAGTTGAAAAGCCTGCCTAGCTACTCAGTATTAGCTGCATGTCAGGCAAAGTCCATGTTTTTTAATGTAAAACCCAGGTCAGAGGCTGACTGTACAGAAATCCTGCTCCAGCCTTCTGTGGGTGATCAAGGGATCTCACCCAGGCAGCAAGGCAGGCAACAGTCAATGGGAAAGCTGAATTAATCTGCCCTTGTGCAGCTCTAATGACTAAGAAACCCCAAATACGTGCATGTCTCCATCTTTTTCCACTAACACAGGGTTGATAGGATAGATTTGATCCTTCTCAGCCCTGTGTAGTTTATAATACTATAGACAGTACTACTGGAAATGACCTCAGGAGGTCATCTCGGATATCCTCCCACCAAAAGGTAAGATCCACTACTCCTGAAGCAGTTTCTGATGATCTGTCCTATTGGCTCAAAGAAGACAACCAGCAGCAACTCTGTAACACCCAAAATCCCGTGATCTGTTCCAGCGTTTAATCACTCCAGTGATTATCAAGTTTTCCTGGCTTCTAATCCCGTATCTCACCTGCTAAGCCTATTATGTTTTATCCCAACAGTAGTAGAGATGAAGATTCACTTCCTCTTTGCAGTTATCTCATAGATAGCTGCAAAATTTTTTCATGTCTCCCCTCCATTTTCTCCTTCTCTAGCCAAAGCCCCATTCCTCAGCTCTGTCCTCATAGGTCACGTTTTTGACACCCTTAAGAGTTCTTGCTGCTGTCTTCTAGGATCTCTGAAAACTAGCCCATATCTTTCTTAACATGCATGCCTGGAGCTGGACACTGTGCTCTGGTTGAGGCCTTGGCAGTGTGAAGTAAAGTAGAACTGCCTTATCTCGTTTTGCAGGCTCTGGTCTTGCTTATAACATCCTCACTGGGACGCTTTCCTTTTTCTTGACAACATGACATTGCTGACTCATATTCTGTTTGTAAGCCATTAACATCTTCAGATCTTTGCAGTAATGATTAGTTGTACAATTAATTGTTCCTATTTAAGTACTGAAACTTGTTTGCATGTATCCTATTACAGTGCATCCTATCTTTTTCACCTATTTTGCGAGTTCTCAGTTTTTCTTCACACACGTCCTCCATTCCTCCCTTATGTTTCATACTTCATGTCACATCCCCGTGTAGGGAGTGATGACATTCATCCCTTTAGTGTTAGCACTCAAATCCATTATTACAGGTCTTTAATTCACACTTATCAGAGCCAGTCTTAGTGTCTACAAAGGGCGTTACAGCACAGCCAGTAATGCTCCATCCCTTCTTTCCCCACAGGCTTTGCTAATGATACCTATTCAGGAGCAGCAGCAGCAGCAGCAGCGTTAGTGAAGTTGTCCTATCAAACATAATAGGAACGCTACAGACAGTGATTTATAACGATTTTAACACAGTGAGAAGAAATTTACAATACAAATAGGGGTAGAGACTTCAGTGTCTCTAAAGCAGTAGTATGTAATTCTGAAGAGATCTGAAGGGTGAGGTCTCAACAGAAATGCATTAAAAACTCGGCACCTTGTCTTTGGCAGGAAAGTCAGTGATAGACATGCCTGACTAGAGAATATAGAAGTACAATAGGTACAAAAGGGTCCTGCAGACTGGCCTGACTCCCTTGATACTCAATTATTACATGGATTTCAGTGTCTTTCTAAGTGGATCTTTTTAATATGAGAAACCAGTTTAAATACCAGAAATATTAGCACATTTACTGTGGCTCTTCATGGTGTAATAGTCACTTTGTGACTTATGAAAATGAGTCTTATAGGAGTTCTACAGAGCCGGGAATCTGAAAAGGTCAAGTTGCGTTGCTCTGAACTTACCCCTCTAATGCTTTGCTGTTGAAATACTGCGTCTTTCAGTAAGGACCTAGCCCTGTGTAAAAACCACAAAGCTAAGAACACTTGATGATTCCTTTAGGATTAATTAATTTCCCAGAAATCAACTAATACATTTTAGAAATAGCTGCAGGCAAATGTTAATAAGAGATTAATCTTTCATGCCTTTGAGAAGTTCTTAGACAAAATGAAGATAGGTTCAACTTCCCCTTGATTTCCAAATGTGAACAAGATCAACTAGTTTACATACTAACTTTTGTGATAAGTGAGAGATTTATCAAAATGGAAACAACTGTTGCCCAGAGCAAAAAGATAATACCTTATTGTTAAGCCATTTAACACCAGTAGCAAGATAAAGTTTCAGTAACAAAGCTTACAAGAATTGTCTCGTCAGGTGGGACTTTCAGAGAACACTCTGACCTGCCTTTTAGTCCGAGACCTGCTTTGGTCTCAGAAGTTTACAGGAAAATCCTTTGCAAGCAAAACAGGCCACTTTTGATTCATTTATGGCAATGAAAGAGTTCTGCTCTCATAAAATTAACTAATGAAACACTTCGTTTCCATGGATGGAGAAAGAGGCCACATCTTAGAAGGCTGAAAGCTTGTGCATAGGGTGAGAACCAGGAGTAATCGCAGCTCTGACAAGCTCTGGCCTCCAATAACTCACTGCTCACCAACTCAGGTGCCAGTGACCTGTCAGCCCCTGTGGGGCACAGCTCTGCTGATGGTGCATAGCCCAGCCCATGAGAGGGACTTCACCTCTACTGCTCACAGCCCTTTAGCCCCAGAGACACCAGCTGGCCACGTCCTGTGAGATCTCGGGCCAGATTTTCTCCACTTAATTCAAGACCAGCATCCTGTACCAAAATACTGTCCTTTCCCATCAAGAAAGAATATTCTTCCCTAACGTGCAAAGTATAGGTATGGTGTAAAATACACAAAGTTTGTAAGGTGATATATTGTGTAACCTGTTTCATTCACAAAAGAGTTCTTTTCCCAACACTGGGGCACTGAAACCCCCAACTAACCCTCACACCATAACTAAAACAATAATGCCTTCGCATTTTATGAAACATCTGAAACGTCTGTGCGTGTCACTCAGTGACTGAGTGTAGAAGATGGTGACAAAGTTGTCTAGCAAAATGGCTGCCTTTGCAGCATGACTATTTTATACATATGTGTATGTGAGACTATATATTAGGAAGAACAGCATTGCACCCTAAGGTTTTGCAATCATATTTCTCATTACTCTTGTCTCTTTACAAGGTTCATCCCCCTGCAGAAAAATAAACATTTGTATTCACTCTCCCTCCGGAAATAAGATCTCACAAACATCACAGGTGTTTAAGATGCTGGCATATCATGTCAAAAACGGTTAAAAAGATTTATCCATTGGAAGCAATAAACACAACTTCCTTGATTAGTGCAAGGCTGTGAATGCAACTCACATGCTACTGCTGGTTTTCAGTAGTTTCTATTTTGTGATTAATTGTTTACATGGTGTTCAGTGTTAAGCACTAGATAACACATTATTCTTAGTGTTATGACAATATTCCCTGTTGACATCTTTTAGCTGTCTACACTTCTTGCAGCAGACTTGGCAAACATTTCTTGAATATATAATGTTTGCTCACTCCTTCTGAGTACAATGTTAAAAATTTAGTTGAGTGAGATTTTTAGATCCCATTTTTGTAGCATGCTTGCTAGTCCTGTTGCAGTGCTCTACATTATTAATTTCAGATTAATTTTACCCTCTGGCTGTACACATTTAATGGAAGTCTCTGTACAAATACCTCAAGCAAAATGCTGTATTTACAGTACTTCCCAGGCACATTTATCTAAATTGACAAAAAAAAAAAATAATCAAAGAACGCTATTGAAATCTATGCATTTATCAGTGAAAAACTGAAACATCTTTAAAAAAAAAAGAAAAGAAAAAAGAGTCAAATGTGCATATTATATTTCTTTGATACGACTTGAGTTTCAGTGAATGCAGCCAATTAGGATTTGCTGCTTATCTAAAGCAGGATTGACTTGTCTGTCTGAAACATCGTAACAAACCAAGTACTTTTCCACTTATCTTCTGAGCATTTTTCCAGTGTGCAATATCCAAGTACAATAGAACTAATACCACATTCAAAGCAAAATCTGTATTGACCTTCCTTATGCTTCTCAGTTCTTTCCCCCAATCTTACTCAGACTGCTTTACATCAGAGTAGAGGAAAAACAGGCTATCCGGGCAGCTATTTACACATTCAGTGGACATGCCACTGGCTCACAGACTTTCTTTAGATAAATGGTGATTATCCTTTTCTTCAAAGAAAAATAAGGCAGCCCAAGAAACTGTCACCTTGTCATTTGTTCTGAAATAACACAGTGAACGTGCAGGGCACAACCATTAAAGTTTGGGGTCCATGTGAGTACCTGGTGTAAACAGAAATGAGATATACTTTGATAAATTACAGCCCAGGAATGGGATTCCAACCCTTTTTTCATAAAAGCTGGCAATTTTTTCAGGTTATCTATTTGACAGCAGAAGAATATCTGCCATCTGCTAACATGCTACTTACATCAATCAGGTGCTCAGATGTAATGGCAAAGAAGGGGAAGAGCCAAACAGGCATGCCTGAGGGCTCTTCTAATGGTATGTGCTAAAATGCAGACACAAAGCAAAAAGTAGCCAAGACAGAAGCTATCCAGGACTGACTCTCTCTCCACACCAAGAAGCAGGCCCAGATCTTCACTGTGATAGCAGGATACTACAGAAGTATAGAGACCAACCAGTGATGGTAGACAGGAAAACAGTCAGAGGACTGGCAGTGTTAATAGAAACACAACATTTTTTTACTTCAGGGGTATGTAATACAGCAGTATGGTCAAGCTGGCGTATACATGGTCCCTGTGAAATGAAGAGCAAAAGAAGGCTGGCACCACCATCCCTTCTATCACTGGTACAAACCAGGCCTGGGTTCTTACAAAGGAAAGAAAGGGTGCATATTTGGAAAAAGAGATTCAGCT
Organism: Anarhynchus alexandrinus; assembly: GCA_008711295.1. Classification (NCBI taxonomy): domain Eukaryota; kingdom Metazoa; phylum Chordata; class Aves; order Charadriiformes; family Charadriidae; genus Anarhynchus; species Anarhynchus alexandrinus. The sequence continues at coordinate 819,092 of VUYV01000005.1, forward strand.
GAGATGATAGAACAAAATAATGGAGTTACCAGAGAAGACATAGACATCGTATACATGCTCTCTAAGAACATCCAGTTTCCTCAGAGATATTGGCAATGAGATCATACACTGAGAACAGCTGCCCTACAACAGGTTAATACTAATCAATCAGCTGGTTAAATATTTAAAGGAAAAAACTGAAGAAAATACATACTTAATAGTAGTTGTGCAACAGCGGATGATAAGGTTCCCATATCTTGCTTAACTGGGTAATGTATATTTTTAATTTTATACAAGGGAAAGTTTGTGCACCTTTCAGCTCAAGGAGCTACATAGTGCTGCTGGAGTCCATCTACAGAGCAATGAACTCTCGTATTGCAGGAACTACTTAGGCTGAAGGGATTTTCCTCTAGATCCCTAACATTTGGCTGAAGAACTTGGTATCTGTTGGTTTTCAGAGGTAGCTAAAAGGTTACTCAGGTAATACTGAATTCCAAAAAAGGACACAGAAGGAATTTGTGAGCAACTATGGTAAAAGGGAAGTAGTAAATATCTTGATATAGCCTTGTCTTTCCTATGTCCTCCACAAAAATACTCAGTGGAACCAGTTAGCCTCGGTATATCCTGGCACATCTCCCAGGAAACCTCTTTTGAATGAGGAAGCATTTCTATGAAAGAAAAACATCTCAGTTACAATCTTGCCATAAAGAATGTGGATGACAGGCTAAAACTGAATTAAAAAAGAAATAAGGATGTCACTGTACGCAAGTAGCCTTGCTAGGTAAAGAGAAATAAAAACAGTGATTGGGGCAATTTTGTTTTTGGGAAAGCAGTGAAAAATTCCACTGGTTACAAAACATACAACATAATTTTCCAAATTCTGTCATTTATGAATGAGGAAATTGGCTGCAATATTTCTTCTCGACATTATAACTTTTCTAATAAATATACTTACATATCCAATTTCATAACACTAAATGAGATGAGAAAGATTCCACATTCAGAAAGCTCATTTATAGAAATCAACAGATTTAGTTCCCAGTCACTCTTCTGTTCAGGAAAGGTTGTTCCTCAGCTGATATGAAGTTTATGTTCCCAAAGTCAAGAGACAGCAGAGAAAACTTGTAGGTCTCGTTCACACAAATCAACAAGTTCTGAGCTCCGTCCTGCTCTTCCCAGGTAGGTAAATTAAATACTAATTGTATTATCCACAGGATCTACAGATTCTCTTCACAAGTCTGATGCCCACATAATTTCTGAATTTCTGCCACTCTCTGTGTAATGTATGAAAATTATAGAACAGCTTGAAGAACAGAAGTACAAAGTAAGTGCTAAGCATTTATATTTATGCAATATTTCAAGAAGGTTTTTTCCACCTTAAACCAGGATTAGCATTCAGGGCAAAGAAAGTGAGACGGACTTGGAAATCTGACCAGCTTTTTCTCCAGCCTTCTAACTGGCTAGAAGACTCTGTTAGGGAGTCTGAGACCACAGCCATATGGACAGTAATGACAATCTGTTCAGTGTCATCCTCCTACATTATTCTGAAACACACATGCAGGTTTTTGTAACAAATTATTATCTGAACATTGTCAGTTAAACAATATAGATGCCACATAAGTGAGAGAAAAATCAGCATCCTTTATATATTATTTTGCTCCTCTTTTGAATATTGCAAGGTTCAATACCTAAGTGTAACTCCATGGCTACTATTCTTTTCTGACAGTGAAATATGAAAGGGTATATTTTCCTCCATACGGATGCAGATTTCAAGGGCAGTGAATTTCATGCTTTTCTTTGCCAGAAAATTGTTGTGATCTGAATACGTTTTAAGAAAAATTACCATGTTAGCAAGTGATTAAGAAAGAAAACATCATGTATCGGCAGCAAACAAATGAAAAGCAAATAATAAAGATGGGTAGAAAAGCAGCTCAAAGAAGAATTCTAATCCCCTTCTAAATTAAATAATTTTAAAAAAAGGCAAATGCCTAGGGAAAAAGAAAGGTGACATGTAGTCTGTTCTGGCCTCTTGCCCCCACCCACAACATAATTCAATTTACTGCCTCGAAGTTACTCCTGACTTACCGAGGTGCAAACAAGATCAGAATGAAACTTTGAGCATCTGCCTCATGGTGGACTCTCAGCCGCTGAAAAGATTAAGAACAGGAGTCGCTGCAATCCTCTGTGTCCTCTGCAGCACAGCATTGACTAAAGCAGTCATGAACCTATCGTAACTTATGAGTTAGGATGGCTTATGGTTGCTTTGCATTGCCAGAGCTTTAGAAAGGAAACACAGTGTATATTGGTCAACATGTCCTTGCGTGCAACATGAAAAGCTGCAAATACCAATGCAGTGTAACACAACAGTCCCCACAGCATTTTTAAGGAGGGGAAAAAAAAAAGATAGAAAGGAAAGAAAAGTGAGCGAAATCATGTCAGTAGAAGCCTGGGGCATAAGTTAGAGCAAGAAGGTAACTTGTAGATCCTAATGATGAAATCTTCTGGCCTGTAGACTTGCTTAGGCCACGTGGCATTCCAGGCAAGCTCTCATCAGGAGCAGAACCTGAGTTACAACAAATCTCTTTTTCCAGAGGCTGTGCCACTGCTCCAGGTCCTTCTGGGTCTTTAGAGACACTGCGAGCTGCAGGAACTAACTTAAGATCCTAAGCTGCATTATTTGGAGTGTATCCAGCAGATCAAGGGAAGTGGTTATTCTGCCTATTTGAGACCTGCGAGACCACAGCTGCAGTACTCCATCCAATTTGGGCACCCAAGTACAAGACAGATGGACCTTGCTTTGAAGTTGGCCCTGCTTTGATCAGATGGTTGGACCAGACGATGTCACTTCCAACACAAATTATTCTATGACTTTAGCAGTTGTATTTTCCTGGGTGGCTTATTGTCTCCTCACACTGATCGTACAGGCTTGAATGCTGCTCATGTCTTTTATCACTTCATCATCAGAATCCCATTCTTCATTTTCCTATGAAAAGGGCACTAGCTATAGTCACATCTCACTGGCTCCTCTTCTTTCCCTTCCTGCATTTCTCATTGACCTTACAGCCACCATTATACCTCTGTCTGGCACAACAATCTCTAGCAGGTCACACTTATGTTTATGTCAAACAGGGAAGATTTTGGACTAAAGAGCTGAGATCATACCAACAAACAAAACATTCTCTGAGTCATAAACACTTCCTTGCTCCCATTCTTCTTCCTGGTAGAATGTAAAACAGTCAATCCAAGTCGTATGTCTTCTAAAGCCTTTTTACAAGGAACAGTTTTAATGGGACAAAGCACTTAATTTTAAAGACGGCTTTTTGTAAAATTTAGTGGTAATTTTTAGAGAGAGTTGGAACATTTTTTCAAAGACAGTTTTTCGCACAGATGCACCAATTTCTACAACAATTTGCTGTACCGCATGTACAAGATAGTAAATATGATCAGCAGAGAAGTAATCTGAGAGGCAGGAGATCCAGATGAGAGTCTCTGCTCCATCAGACTGTACTGCAGAGTAAAGATCAACCTCAAAAGCTGAAGCACCAGTCTGGCTGCCAAATAGCAAAATTCACACTGGAGTCCAGTTTTGAACAGAACTGGACATTTTCATTTGCATACATGTATACCTGGGGCTTTTGTATGCGTGCACGCACTTGGGAGTCTATGGGTACACTCACCTCCACGTATAATTGTGAAGGACACACAGAGACAGATTTGTTACACAGACAGCAATTTCACTCTGTTTCAAAATTATACCTCTCAGCAACACCATCATTCAGTATGTATCCCGACTGGAATGTTAATGACCATGGAGTTTGGTCTAGTTTATAATCAGTGCAGCACAATCAAATTTAGCATGATTGCATAAAGGAGAGAGGGGCCCTTATAGAGGTGATTTAACTGGAATCTGCATCTGTAACTACAAAACTTGTGCTACCTTGTTGGGCTATCATCTTCCAAAAACAATTATTCTAGAACATCAAAATATCAATCAGCAACTCTACTCCCTCTCACAATTTCCAGAGCTAATGCATTTTCTTATGCTTGTTTCAGCAATGAAGAAAACCAGCAATAATTCCAATGGCTTGTTAAGAAGGAAAAAATTTTTAAACTTGCTGGTCACCAAATCACACCAGATTTCAGAACATGAATTGCTAGGTGAACTACTTGTCTAGCCCTGAGACCTACCAGTCTGTGTATAACACAAGCCAATATGCAAGGTATGCATGACACAGGCTCACTGGATCAGCACTGAGGCACGCAGGAAGAGAGGGAGCCTTTCCGTCTGTGTGTTGCTTCTGCACCACCTGCATTTGCATGAAGAGAAAAGGCATGAGGGCGTTTGTCTGAAGTAGGCACGGCTGAGCCCTGTTTGGAAAGGACTGGCCTGGACTTCATCACGGCTGTGTCCTGAAACCTATACTGCTCCACAGTCATATATACACAAGAACAACATGATGCCTATAAGAAGCCTACTCACAGGCTGAGAATTAAGCATGATCATAAGTAAGCTGAGGACACAAGGTGTAGAATTTCTTTAACAGCTGGAAATTCATTTATTAAAGCATGTTTGAGGGTGGCTAGCAGAAGCTTTTATGGCATGACCACTGACTCTCTCCTGTGGGGGTATAACATATTGCACAGCACCGAAAAGGCCACAAGGTCCCTGGATCACTTCTCTTCTCTTCTACTGGTAGGAACCGGAATTTCTATTTTACAGGAGAGTTCTCATTATGAAAAATATTTTTAATACTAACAATGTAAACATAAAATTTTGTGCCGAATGGAAATATGTTAACAGTCTTCATCACTATACAGGGAGACAAGGGGAATTGTAAGAGGCCAGGCAAGGAAGAAACGAGAAAGCAAATCAGCCGGATTGGGATTTGCCTACTTACCTTCAGACTGCAGGTAGCTTAAAATACCCCCCAGGACACTGGAAAGTGCAGAGCTGCTAATGGAGGTCCCAGACAGCCTGCTTACCTTCCAAGGCTGCTGTCTGGCAAGAACCCAGTTAGGCAAACCTGCTTTTAATCTGTGCTGAATCACAAGTGTCAATAGGATTCACACAGTTCAATTTAGTCAAATCACCATTTTCCAATCTGGATGGAAAATTTCCATTAAGGGCTTCTTAACTGCTTGGAATGGAGTTAAGCTCATGGAGTACCAGTGCCACAATTGGATCGTTTGTTAAAATCTTTTGGAAACAAGTTGATCTCCCTTTTCTTACTAGCATGTAATTTCTGCAAATCCAGTTTCATTATATCAGGCCAGATACATATATGGGGAAGTGTGAGCTGCTCTAAACTTGACTTTTTAAATGACTTTTTATTCAATTTTCTTTCCAATATTCAAGCAACGAGCTTATTTAAATGGAGTAGCTTATTACACTGCCTAGGACAGAAATAACATTAAGATGATATAAAGGTGAAATGTAAAATGATAATCCACCCTAAGTAAGCTACTGTGAGTCATTTAAATGACGTGATGTTTTACTTTTTTTAATTAATTACAAAAATATTACTTTTACAGCACTAAGTTTTCACTGCAAGTAAAAACTACAGTACACTAAAACAGGATCATGTTTATTAATCAGACCCAGGGCTAAAATCCGCAGTCCTCACCAAGGCAAAACACTCAGCTTTTACACCCAAGAAGCAATGTCTCCCTGTGGAAACAAGCATACCGATTTGGGCTGAAACTGGTTTTTAAACTACATACTGTAAACAGCATGCAAAAAAGACTTAAATAATCAGGAGGACCCCAGGATTAAAAGAAATTATTTCAAGCTGCTTATCAAAATAATGTTCTTGGGAATAAATGGCAACTGAGGAAAAAGAATATTTTAATAGGCCTATTTCCCTCATGCACAGAACAGATTTCTATTTCCTCCTCAAATGACAGTGATAATTTCATAGCACTTTCAAAACAAAAAGCCAGAGTATAGTTTTCACTCTCCTAGTAACAAATACTAATGTTGGCACCAGAGAGTCAGGGGCTCAGATAGGGCTGTTGCTTGGAAGATGTCATTTTTAAAACACTTCATTCATTTTCACCTTCTGGAGTTGCAATTGAAACTCAAATTCCCAGTTTCATTCTCCATAGACAAGAACAAGTACCTTCCTGGAAAATGAATGGAGGCTTGTCACAGCACGTATTTAAAAATGGTAAAGCAAGAAAGATCTAGGTTGTTCCTCAAAGGATTTGGACATGACACAAGTCAGACCTCTTTGTCTCCAATCGGGTGGAGTCCAAGAGACAAATAATTGAGATCCAAATGAGGAAGTAGCTTTTCTCCAGTGGATTCACAGGCCTCAAAGTTGTTCTTATGCTGACTTTTAAAAAAAATGCATTAAAAAGCAGGATGTGACAAAAATGGCTGAAAGTTATTGTGGATATTTTCTGATCTCTAATGACATGTTTCAGTGGCTGATGTAGGGAGCAAGGCACATACATGCATTCATCACTGTGAACTCCCATACTGGAAGAGACCGGTGGTCCATGTGGACCTATAGTCTAGAAACACCTATTTTTAGCCACCTGACAGAAAGGTAAAAGAAAGTGGGTGAGAGCTCTCCCTGTAAAAAGAAATAGTTTATTCTATGTAATACAAGTGTGTAAGTACTGTTCAAACCACTGAGCAGGAGCTGAAAAGATGGCTAGGAAGGATAACTTCCGTATTAAGTTTTACTATTGCAACTTTTGTCTTACTATCTATAAATAACCTTTTGGCATATTTATTCTTCCCCAATTCTGTACTCTCAGTATCCAAATGGAACATTTACCTCCATTTTTAACAGCCAAATCAGCTACACATTATGATCTCTAGATTGCAGGTCTGAGCTACATCATCTATTTTGGTTGCAATGCTTCAACTGAAGGGATGCTGGTAATGAAATGAGTTAGTGCTATTTTTATGTGAATGACACTACTTGATTAGCTAATAGGTAGCATTCATTGTCCATTAATTTGTCAACGGATATTCTAACGTTCCTAGCTCAGCAGTATGATCTGGCAAGTCTATGATTGATACCACCTCACACAGAGCTCTTTTGAGCTTTGTTACAGGCAAAACATTGTCCAACAATTCAGCTGCTGATTCTAGACACTAGTTATAAAACTTGAAAGGGGAAAACAAGTGTCATTGTTAGCTCAAAGGCCATTTTACCATTGTCTCTTGCTTTTTTCTCCCCCCTCAATGATTTTATCCCTTTATTGGGATAAAAGTTTATGCTTTAAGAGTTTATGCTTTAAGCCTAAGCATTCCGGCTTCAGTATAGCAGAGGACTAAACTGTGTGTATGTAATTTACACAGGAAGAATAACATTAAACATTATTTTGTCATCCAGAGTTATATCTTCTTCATGTTCATTTTTATTTTCATAGTTATTTCCTTAATCAATGATTAACAGTCCCATGGAAATAAAGTTCAAGTTTATCTGTAGTCAGGGATTGACAGTAATTAGGAGCTCTGCTTTGAAAGCTGGTGGGATTTAATTTAGCTCTGAAGGGCTGTTTCCGTTATGTATATTTCACATATCACAAAATAAACTAACCTTATATAGGACTGTAAAACCTCATATACACAGCTAAAAATGAATTCTGAAGAGCCTTCTAAAATATAGCCCAGAAAATCCTTTGAAGTATGAAAATTCCTAGAAAAAAAGTCTCTCATGTAGAATAAATTGATTGCTAGAAAGCAAGATATTGCAAAAACCCCCTATTTTGCAGAATTCAAAAGTCAATTTTAATTCCAACATATACTTTCATACTACTAATGTATATTCATGCTTATCACTGTTTCCAGAATCAGAGATGAAGTAGACAGAGCACACAAAAGATACAAAAAAAATCTTCTAATAGATTTTTCAAAATTCAGTTAGCTCATTTTCAGATTCATGAGAACAGTAGTTCTCATGTCCTGGACAAAATCTTCAGAACATGGTAAATAATGTAAATTAAAAGTTCTGAACCTCACAATATTTTATCAGGTATCCCAACAATAGACTGAAGACCAGCACCAACTGCAAACAATTTTTTTTGGATCAATCATCAGTTGATCTAACATTAAGGAAAAATGCATGGAATGTCCATTTTTTCCTCTGAAATATCAAAATTATGCTGATGACATAATCTATAAAGAGGAAAATTCTCAAAAAAAAATATTTCATTGAGGTGCCAGATCCCTTCAACTCATATTAATTCTTAAGATCATTGGCAACATGATCAAGAATTGACTGTCTGAATCATTTTGTTAGTAGTTAGTAGCTCATCCTTCTGCCTTGATAGTTGCTCAGTCTGGCGAGCAAGAGTTGTGCTCCCTAAGATGTGCTATAAGTACCAGGTATCAGAAATACCAAAATGCGAACCAAGATGGTTACCGTTAGCTTTAGATTGGCAAATAATGCCACCACTTACCCTTCACTAGGAGATTTTCTAGGGCAAATACTGAGAGAAAACTGTGAGAAGACTTCTCACATTAGTCCTCTCAGCTATCCTAGGCAAAACATACTGAGCAGATATTAAAGCAAACACTGCAAATGGATTGATATGTATACGCAAGTATCTCTAATTCAACACCTGAAGTTGTACCGGGAAGAAGTTATGCCTCTCTGCATATCCATTTCCAACACACAACATCTGTTACCCTACAGCAGATCACTTTATATGCAGAATATGCAAGACTGCAAACTCAGTAACAGTGAAAGTCAGTGGTTTATTTGGACCAAAATGGACTAATTCATGTTGCAGGAACTTTCTTTTACACTCACATATGCCAATAAGCACCTTTCCATAATGAATATTTCATTCAAAAGAGTAAGCACTAATAACTGTGAAGGCACAAATGATTGGGAGTCATAACTACTGTAATAATAAACATCAGGTAATACTTTCCAGGATTATGCCATGATTTTGACTTTTTGGCTAAATTGTTTCTTCACCATCTGTTTTAAAGTGATCCTCACAGGTGGCTGGCTTACTGACAGACACTTCTTGCATTTTGTAATAGGTATTATACTTTAAAAGGTGTTATCTTAATTACCTACTGTTTTTTTTAAAAGTAGGTGATAGTAGTTACCCACAGAAAAGGAGTCTGATAATCTTCATCAGCCATCCTAGCAGCCATCTTATAACAAAAAGTAAAAATAGGCTATAGGTAATGTTTAGAATCAACATTAACCTAGATGCAACTTTAAACTTTAATTTGTGATGCACTGAGACTTAGGTGCACAAACTGGCAGGGCTCACATAGCTTTTTTTGTTTATATCAACCTGCTCAATAAGTCCACAAAGCGATGGGGAGATGCAATGAACAAACATATTTAGTGACTCCTTGTGAGAAGAGTTGGGTTCTTGTTCTTGAGCACTCATTAACAAGGACAGGGAGTATCTTAGGCTCAGCGTGCACATGGGGCACTAGCGCCTGAGTCTTTCTAAAGATGGGAGATTATGGGAAAAGAAACTTTTAAAACTTTTAAAAATTGGAAGGAAAGAATCTCCAATTTGGCTGCACCACCTGGTTAAATATGCAAGTTGGCAAAATCTGCTGAGTCAGAACAAAGAGGGGTACAATCTCTTGTGATACAAAACCTGTTAGCTTCCCTTCTCTGGGATTTGGAGACGCAGGGGTCAGAGGCATTGTAATGACTGCAGGTGACTAACGCAGTTGTTGATGACTGTTGTAGAAAGCAATGTGAAGCACTACACCACTCAGAGTCCTCCAGCTCAGGCTGTTACCAAAATATTCATCAGCAAACCTGTTTTAGGTATTTCTATTTATGATACTAAACATTGATACTAAATATTATGATACTACAATAATATTGCTCTGATTTACTTCATACTAGGCAACAAAATTTCAATAAAGAATTTATTTTCTCCCTTCTGCCTTCAAGCAAGGTAGACCAGCATAGCCCAGCATTTTGTAAGGTGGGCACAGAATGCCAGGATGTCTTCCCCCGTCATACAAAGGCAAGTCAGCAGCTCCTGGGTCTGGCCACATCTGGGTACAGCATCCATCCACCAGGCCCTTTCCCTTCGCACATGGATTCAGTGCTGGGATAGAGGCCCCAAGGGAAAAGCAGTAGGTCAGCTGTGCTCTAGCCAACTAGGCATTCCTCAAATCACACCTAGCAGAACTAGCAGCTTTCTCTGCACATGATTTACTGCTGCTTGAAAAGTGAAGGAAGTAACAAAACACACAGCCACAAAGACAGGAAGAAAAAGTACATCTAAATGTGTGAAAAGTAACACTGCGAGGCCTTTGCTGTCTGAGCGGCTGTCCAAATACAGAATTAAATGATAGATCTTGCACCCGAAGAGCTTGCTAAGGCTCTGAGGTGTTACAAAGTGTCATTGATAATTTTTTTAAGGACATACTGCAAGCTTAGATGGAAGATGTGCAGGATAGAGTAGCTATATGAGGGATCTCATGAGGTGCAATAGAAAATGCATGGATCTGAGGCACTGAGACGCTGACTGTGTTCCCCACGCTGCTCTGTATGTGTTGTGTTTACCAACACAGCTCTATAATGTCTAAACAATGCTGGGGGAATTTCTTTGACTCTAGAGCTTTTCTCAGACACTCTGGAAGGACAGAAGGTAGAGAAAGAAGGCGGGGAGCACAGGGGAGAAGCAAGAGGAAAAAAACTAGCAAATCCTTTCTAATCAGAATTTTTCAGTATTCTGGTTTTTTCAAAGTTTCAAAATGGCATGCTTGATAGACACCAGGAACTGTTATTCTAGATGGGAAGGCATCTGGTATTTGCAATGCCACTTGGAAGTTACAAGCCAGATCCTGCAAATACTGATTAACAACCCACAGGGTTACAAGGATCATGCTTTCCTACTTTGGAGGAAAAAAAGAACACATGCAGAAAACAACAAAACCCACAAAACCACCCTCAAACTCCCATTTTCCTTCTGCTTAAAAGTTCCAGAAAAAGCTTGATAAAAGATTAGGGAAAACAGTGGTCAATTTATATGCACAATTCAAGCAAAAGAAGACATCCACATTGATTCTATGGAACACTTCAGTCAAAATGTTCAGCAGCAGCTACTAAAAAATACCCCCTACTGTAACTACATTAGGTTCCGGGGGAAGCTCTGAGAAGCACTCAGCTTGTCTCTCACCAGAGAAAAGCAAATAATGAATCTGTTCAGCTTTGATAGCCTACAATATACTAAATACAGAAAATAATACAGTATGTCCCAGAAGTCTGGAGATGAAAGAAATACATTTGGCTATCTCTGTCACCCTGACAGGACAACATTTCTTTCCCCCATATATTTTGCACTATTTTAGCCAGTCTTTTTTAAATTCCCGAAGATTGATATTTCCATGCCTTTCAAACAGTTTCCTCAGCATATTTCATTGACAGAGATTGCTTGGTGATGTTCAGCTTAAACGTACACTCTTCTCCATCTCAGCCATTTTGCGCTACAGCTCATGGCAGAAAAACATTTATTTCAGCTCTGTGACACTGGCGTCAGGGGTGTTTGTATTGGTGCAGGGAATGGATTATGGCATCTTGAAGACCTTTGTAGTCGTGTGGCACGTACCCACCTTTCTAGGGGGATCTGCTCTTCTCTACAGGGTGCAGCATCCTGAGGGAACCTCTCACCCCTCTATAGCCATCCAGTGACTTCTTGTTACTGAGAACAACATGTTAAGGGAACGTGTTTTTCAACAGTAACACAGGCTTTAGCTTCTCTCTATGAATTACTCACAATATTCCTCTGCACTGTGCTAGAGAGCCCTGTTCCATGAAGATTACAAGACAGCAGTTCCTACATTTAGCATAGAAGCAGAATAAAGAGAACCACAACATGCATCATCTGAGAATAGCAGCAGCTGCTTTCTTATACCTAATGCCAGCTCTTTTTTAAGTCAATAAATCATACATTAATTTTGATTTTTTGTAAGTTTTTTGTTGTTTGAAAATTTAGCATAAACAAAAAGTGTACAAAATTGCTAGTTTGTGCATAGTCCTGTGAAGAGCTTTGAAGGATATTAAGTCCTACACTGCAAACACTACCTTACATGATTCCTCCTACTGGTTTTATCTAATTCAAGGACAAGCAGCACGATTTGACTTGAGTAACCATCCTCACCTGGCCTGAACTGTAACCACATACTTAGATTCACTCTAGTTCTGCGATGAAATTAGGCAAATTAGTTTAACATCTTAGCTTAACCCTGTACTTAGCATTTTGCTTCCTGAAGTCCTACAAGGTTTAAAAGCCCTAGACAAGACTGCCAGAGCAAAACAACAGGAAACTATCTTCTACTCTAGCTAAACCCCACATGTCACTGATAGGAATGGAGGCAGTTCAAAATCAACAACCTTCCCATGCAGGCAAAGTCTTATTAGCCCGTATAATTCGAGCCAGCGGTCACTTTCTCCTGTGTCCACTTAGTGCATTTTGCTAAAACAGGTTTTTTTGCAGCAGCTGTTTATGCTATCAGCTTCACTTTTGTCCTATTGCCTCTTACTAGATAGGTGCAGAAAAGAGCTGGCCTGGGGTAGGCTTCACAGTCAGGCTGTTTCTCAACACTAAGTGCCCGCTCATATATATATATACAGCCTCTCTCACAAAGCCTCAGTGCCAAAGGTCAGTAAGCAGACAAAGTCAATATGTAAGAATCCTGCTGTATTAGTATTGAATTTCTCTGATATATTTCTGTTTGGAATTCAAGTCAAGTGAGGAGCACCGATCCATGCTTTTCTTACAGATCCGCTAAATTGCTGCCATGCATTACACCACTAAACCTGCTGAACTCTCAGGTGCAGTTGCATTTAAAGACTGCAGAAAATTCACACTTTAATAAGAATGCTTGCCATGACCTGGTGTCCTCCACAGATGTGAGGAATCTGTCTGACATTCTTCACTGCCTTTAAAAGCCCATTACTATTTATTCTTTACTTTTCTGCACAAGCCCTTTTTTTAACTTCTTGCCAACTACACAGGCGATCACTTTGCACATCCAAGTGACAGTCAAAAACTAGATACTACCACTTACTCATTCCATATACCACTTGCATGTTTTAGTTAACCAGATGTAACAGCCTTTCTAGCTCCCAAGTGAAGGTAGTAGGAGAGGACTCTAGTAATGAAAGGTTTAGTACAGTCCTGATGCAAAGCAGAACATAGCAAGGAAGTGTCAGGTAGTAATGAAATATGGTGCAGAAAACCCTGAGTTAGTGTGACACGAGCCATGAAGCTCATACAGCCACGTGCAGCAGCATCAGCTCAGCATGAGAGCATACAAACACAACAGCACAACCCTGAATCCATTCTGGCTCCCCATTTCTCCACTTGCAGTAGGCAAATATAAGAGTTGGGGAGCTCAGGGGGTGAGCCTTGGTCAGAGTGAAGTGCTGTTTGTGGTTATATAGGTGACACCTACCCTAGCTTCCCTTCAGCATAGCACTTTTTCACTGGGGGACTTCCAGACTTTGTCACTCATAGCCAGGGCAGCTCCTGGTTTCAGGTTAGAAAAGCAGAGATGAGCTAGTTTCTACTATGGCCCATGAATGAAATGAAGATGACCCCTACGTGTGCATTTGCCTAGAGTTCAAAGTAGGGGCAAGAGATGCCTCTATTATTTGCTAGATGGAAAGCTGTGACTATTACCTTAATATGCCTGACACATGTTTCACTGCTCTGACCCCAAGGTACACAGAAATTGCATACAATAACAGGAAAAAAAGCAAAGCAAATGTGTGTCATGATGACTTGATGTTGCCTTTTGCCTAAAGCAACTTGATATAATTAGCCATCTCACAAGTAAAACCTTTATATTTTATTCTTTCACCGATTTAAAATAAAAACTGTACATTGGCATGGATAGCTTGTCATTTTAATACACTTTGATGTTAGCAAGCTTTGAAATATCATGTTCAAATTTGTATGCAAATTTGTGTTTCCAATTACATACTCATTAGTTCTTCTGGAACTTCATCTTAATATTCGCAAAATGTTTATAGCTTCCTCTGTTATTTTCCTGAATTGCTTTAGAATGAAACCCAGTATATGAAAAACAAATGGAGAAATCCATTAACACTCAGTAACTTTCTTAAACGTCACATTTAATTTCTAAGAATGTTATAATTTGTCACTTCAAAAAGTTCAAATATCTATGCACACCCCATCTGATAGCATTTTAAAAATCATAGGCAAATGGTTTTATGTCTATAGCATTGTCAGCCTCCAGAAATGCCCATCTCCATTACCTACTCACTTGAAAAGCCTGTTGCCTTTATCACCGTCTTTAATGAATGCTTTGGTGTACATAAAATACTGGTTCACATACTTAGGTGGAGTGAAATTCGGATTACTGCCTAGACTCCAGTGGAACAAAGCAAATTTACAGCAATTATGAATCTGGTTAATTTTTTGTTTAGTTATTCACCTCTGTTGAAAATATGAATAACATTTTAAACTCGAGTGAAGTAAGAGCCATGCTGTTACGGGAAAAAAAAAAAACAGAACAACAAAACACAAATCCCCATTGCCAGAAAGATCAACTGTTAGATTAAACCTGGAGCTCCTTAGTACGTAAAACGCATAATATGTAGAATGAGAGGAAAGAAGGGCCGGAAGGGAGCATTAGGTCATCTGGTACCTGACACCACCCTGCCCAGGAGTGATGGTATGGAAATGCACCCAGACAGATGCTTGCCTAACCTGTTCCCACAGATGTCCCTTCTTGGAGACTTTACAGTTCCCCTAAGCTATCTGTCACCAACAGATTTCTCCTAATGTCTACTTTATAAACATTATTTCTCTACATGATGTGTCAGAGCCTGAAAGTACTAAACATAACAAAGGAAATTCCCAACTGATAATGTGGCAGTGTCCTGTTTAAGAGGAAAAAATTTGGAAGGCAGCCACTAGAAATAATACGAACAATTAAGACTGAAACTATGTTGTACCTGTATATGGAGGAGAAACTAGGCAATACAAGCCAGGCATGGCTTTCCCCATTTTGCATTCAAAGTGAATACAGTCCCACTGGGCTCCATATAAATGCTGACTTTCTCAGCCTTTCATTCTCTCCCTCCATTTTGGCTAAAACTTGCAGTCAATAAAACAGCAAAGAAACGACAAAGATAGAGGCCAACTCCATCAAAACAAAAGTTGGTCAGGTTTCATACCTATTACACATTTTTGATGTTAGCAAAGAATATTATAAGCAAACATAACATAGGTTCATACCTCACTATTTGTGTTAGCAGGCTTGAACACATAACAAGCTTTTTAGCACTAATAAATCTACAACAATATGTTAAGGGTTTTTTAATGACTTTAAATTAACGCTGATCTTCTTAATTAAACTTTTTTCATTAAGAAGTAAATCTGTGCATGAATCAGATCAATTTATTCTAGCATGCCACCAGCATACGAGATGGATATTATAGAAACACTAGCAATGCAGATCTGCATCTTGCTCCAACGGAGCTAGTTCTCTTCCTACAGGCAGACAACAGTAATTGCAGTTCAGAGAGTGGGAGTAACTCAGATAAAATTTGTAGCATTATCTCACAGTTCAACATTTGAAATGTGCAAGGCTCAGCAGAAATCTAAGAGTTAATTTTGCAGGTCTTTAAAAATAAGATATTGGAAATTTCTCCCTTGCTCTGAAAGCAATATCTCAAGGCAAGTAATTATCTAGAAGAGTGGGAACACAGTGACAGTCCATAGGACTACTCTCTGAAATCACAAACGGAAATATTTATCAGTGGTAACTTTAAAACAATGACATGAACTACTTTGAAAGTCTTCCTGGATTCTTCTTCAGCTTTTTAAGCATTTTTGGTATGGTGAAAGCAACTACACACATAAATTATCAGCAATTTCAACATAAAGTAGAGGGAATAGAAATGCTTTTGACAAATTATTATAAACTACTACCAATGTAGTAATTATGTGTAACAAAGTCAGAGATTTTCTCTTACTGCCTTTCTTCCCAATTGGTGAAGAGCACAAAGATGCAGTGACTCTAACTGCATGCGATAGCCATAAATTAGACATGTGCGCGGGCACCATAAGGGTACTTGCATCAGGGTCATTTGCAGTTTGCTTATGTCAAAGAGGAACCAAACAGCAACCATGGATTCCCACTGGGCCACGGGTATGAGCATTCCTCGCCACGTGGTACCGCTCCATGACCTGACTGCAGTGAGCAGGCTGTCCATTGGCATGTCTGCAACGCACCTGGAGCATGGGCAGAAGACCCCAAGTATACAGAAGCCAGGAAGGCCACTGGGCCCAGCATAGCGGGGCTGAAAACTGTAGGGTTGTTTCCTCCCTCTGCTGTATTGCTTTATGGCTGGGAGATGAGGCAGGTTGCAGGGCTACATCCCAGTACTTCTGCCTGGAGTCAGCTCTCAGGGGAGCAGTTTGTTTGGACCAGCAGTGGAAGCATGCTCTGAATTCACTGTAAATACAAATGCCTGCACAGCAAAAACACTATTGGAGCTGGTTAAAATATTCCCACTTCTCCTGGTCCGGCCCAGAGGCTAGGAGATGAGAGGACGCAGGTCCTTGCCCAGTCTGTACTACCAGATTCTTTCGTTTGTTTCTGCCAGAATTTCTCACCAACTAAAGCTCATTCTTAAAAGGGGAGATGTCTATGACTTCTCACATCAAAGATGCTTTCATATTTGAAGACACAATCTGAATAATTTTGATATATGAATAATATCCATGCCACCCTTCCACCATAGTTATAAAGTAAATTATTTTTTAAAGGACATATGCTTGTTACTAATGTTAGTCTGCTCACTTTATGGGAAATAGAAGCCAAATGATCGCACAGATTACAGTTTGTGCGAACAGTATTTTATATTGCAACTTCCTCAAAAATTGGCCTTGGAAATGGAAGGGTGGTTTAACAAACAGGCAGAACATGCCACAGCTTGGAGTGCTCCCACATGTTCCAAGCATGGACATTGGAACTCGATGATCTTCAAGGTCCTTTGGTCCTTTCCAACCTAAACCATTCTATGAAGCAACTATGAGCAAGCAATTTTGGACAGAGTCCTCTAAGGCTTTCTGCACCTCAGGATTCAAAGTCCTGCTTCTGAAAATCAGCCAAGTTCTCATCTGCAACTTTATATCATATTCAAGATAAACGAAAGAAGACCTCAGTATCAAACCAAATTTGTAAGCTATTCACTAGTGAATTCACCAGATCGTCTAATATACAGGTAGCTTGGAGAAAAGAGAGAACATTTGTGTGTGTTTGACTATATTAACACAGGATACAGAGAGACACCCAAGGAGCAGAGAGGTGGCAAATAATAAGTAAAGTCAGAAGGAAGTGAAGAACATTGAATAGATAGTCTTTTTTTTAAAAAAAAAAGACTTTTGGATAAATGTCAATAAACTACACCGATAAAGAACTGGGGGAAGGGTGTGTGTTCTGTAATAATGATGGTGTTAATTGTTCAACCGTGCAGCAAGCAACAAATGCTAAATATAAATTAAAGTTCATTGGTCATCCCCAGTGACCTTGGTAAATCCCCAAATCTCAGAATTGTGTGAAGGTGCATTATCACTCCTTTCCAGAAGACAATTTACAAATAATTTATTTTTCAGAGAGACAGAGACTGTAAGATATCTACCATCTCAGGGGGCAAATCTGACAGATCGTCAAGTCCTTTAAAAACAGACAGCCCATGAATTATGAATAACCTGTCCATGGTTATCAAGCAGTGGGAGGAATCCAACTCAAGAAACTAGGTTAGAGCTATCTTGGCTACCAGCATAATTATGAGAGCAACAGCACTACTCACAGATAAAACAGCAACTCCTGCTTTGGTATGCTCCCTGTGATCACCATGAATTTTAGAAGGGATGCTTTTTGAGAGGAAGCAACTGAGTAGGTTGGTTTTCCAGAAAAGCAGGACTCTACAATATCTGCTGTGGCATTATTCTTATTACAAAAGCACAATTTCTCTGGGATGGTGCTTAAAGTGAGTATTTTTCTGATTATATCCAGGTCACAGAATCACAGAATCATTGAGGCTGGAAGAGACTTCTGGAAGTCATTGAGTTTGACACAACCACCCCACTGAAAGCAAGGTGGCCTACAGCAGGTTGTGCTCCAGGCTATGTCCACTTGGATTTCCAGTATCTCCAAGACGGGAGATCCCACAGCCTCTCTGAGCAACCTGTTACAATGTTTGACTTCCCTCACAGTAAGACAATTTTTCTTATGTCTAAATGGATTTTCCTGCATTTCAGTTTGTGCCCATTGCCTCTTGCCCTGTCACTGGGCACCACTGAGAACAGTCTAGCTCCATCTTCTTTTCACCCTCCCATCAGGTATTTGCACACATTGATAAGATCCACCCAAGCCTTCTCCTCTCCAGGCTGAACAATCCCAGCTGTCACAGCCTCTCTTCATGTGATCAATGCTCCAATTTCTTAATCATCTTTGTGCCCCTTTGTTGGACTCCTTCCAGTATGTGTCTCTTATATTGGGGACCCTAGCATAGGATGCAGCACTCAAGATTTGACCTCACCAAGGCTGAGTAGGGGGAAGATCACCTCCCTCAACCTGCTGGCTACTCTCTTCCTCATGCAGCCCAGGAGGCTGTTAGCCTTCTTTGCTGCAAGGGCCCATTGCTGTCTCATGGTCAGCTTGGTGTCCATCATGACCCCCAAGTCCTTTTCTGCAAAGTCGTTTTCCAGCCATTTGAACCACAGCTTGTACTGGGACTTGGGGTTATTCCTCCCCAGGTGCAGGGCTTGGCTTTTCCCTTTGTTGAACTTCAAGAGGTTCATGTCAGCCCATTTCTCCAACCTACCCACGTCCCTTTGAGCAGCAGCACGACCAGCTGGTGTGTCAGACACTCCTCCCAGTTATTGTCTGCAAACTTGCTGAGGGTGCACTCCATCCCACCATCTATGTTATTAATAAAAACGTTAAACAATATTGGCACCAACATCAACCCTGGGAACACAACACTCATGACCAGCTTCCACATGGACTTTGTGCCACTGATTATGAATGATCACAGTTACACGTTACTTCTCTGCAGATTACCAATGTGTTATAACTGCATGAGGTGTGTCAGGTAAAACTGCACTCCATTCTACACAGACAGGTAATTGAGGAGCAAAACACCTATGTAGCACTTGTGATGGGGATGGCACATCCCCATCATCTCTCAGGCCAGAAAGAAACAGAGGAAATAAATTACCATTTCAAAGCAGCAGCCAACTGAGATTAGAACTGACTGCTGACAGGGCATAGAAGCTTCTCTGCGATAGGTTTGAGCTCACATAATCCAGCATTGTCTGATTTTCTTATCTTTAAGTTACTTGTTAGCTTTATGTTTACTCTGCTAAATAAAGCCAAGAAAAGTTCATCTATCCATTATTGATTAATGCAGGGAAAATTCAAAGGGTTATTCCTACAGTATTATCTAACATGTACATGGTTTAGATGAAAATACGTGTTGACAGTGCAGCATATATATTTCTTTCCTACTAAAAAGAAATTGGTCAGTAGAGTTAAAATAGCATCCAGTTGCATAAGCTGTCCCAGAGGACAGCATATTACTCAGAATCCTCTGCTATACCTTCTAATTCCGAACACATCTAGGGCACCCAAAAAAGTGGGCCAGGTCTAGGAGAAGGGGATACTCAGAACCAAGACATGAGTGGCATCACCCCCACAAGAACTCAGCACACCCTCACTGCTCTCTAACATTCCTGTTCTCACTCACGCATAGGTGTTATATCATCATAACCTTCTGGAAGATTGATTTACCTGTCCTACTGAAAATTGCTTACTTGTCAGGATCTCGGCAGACAATCTGCTACTAACCTTATCTGAAAAGTTATCGTGTCATTCACACACACAGTTACATTTTTTGCCCTAAAATAATAAAGAGTAGGGAGGTACATCCTTCCTGCTGCAGGTATGCGTTGAGTGATACACTTAGTCATAAAACTGGGCAAAACAATTCCAATAAAGGAATAATACTGCCAAACCTTCATCAAAACCTCAACCCCAAGTCCAAAAATACTCTGATAATTGTCTAAGAAAATTTATCATGTGCCCTCTCCTAAGTGCCTTTAACTGGTTCACAAAGATTTCAGACTTCCCTCCAAGGTCAGTGAGTCCCAGTTGAATCTCAAAATCCTTCTTTGAGCATGCTGTGGGTTTCCTTTTGCTGTTGGAGGAATGGCACAATAAAGTAACGACTGAGTGAATCCTACAGCAATGAGAGGTTACCCGAGCCATTTCCCTACACTTGATTGGTCTTTTCTCTCAGTTCCATTAAGGGCATTTCTCTTTCTTCTTAAATTATCTGCCAGACTACAGCCACTCCTGGATCTCAGCAGACATTCAGAGCCACTCCTGCTTTTGGTAGCACTGATTTATGAAGCCCTTATTGGGACAGACTTAATCTATCACAGGAATTGTTTTTTCCTCTCAGAACTCAGTATAGCAGATGTGATAAAGCACCTGTATAATAGGCTTTCTACGCTGCCGCTGCCCGAGGATGTGGTTTACCACACTATTTGTGAATTATGGCTTCATTCTGAGCTTAAGTAAGCCTGGGCAGCGTGAATGAATTACAAAAGTGAATCGTGGGGATGACAAACACATGGAATACAGTGGCTCAAGCTCTTGCTGAAAGAAATGAATTGGGTTTTGACATCAGAAAGCAGAAGATATTGCTTGTGTTAGACAGTCCAAAACAAATAATCCAGTACAGTAAGACACTGAGGCGTAGACCAGGTGCCTTTTCGAAAAGACTAGCTTGTAATTATTGATTCTTTTCCTACCTTGTCAGGTAGGTCTGGGAATAGTTGCTTCTGGGTTTGTCCAGCTGAATTTTGTTATTTAGTCTCCAAGCCACTTTGCCCATTAGAAACTATCAAAACTTGCTTACATGAAAATCCAAGGACAGAATTTTACCCTGCATTGGATATTGGATCGTTTGGCCAAAGATGAAATGTGTGCCACTTAAAGAATTTTAATATTCCAAGATTCAATAGTACATTAATTTTTTTAAAGATTCAGCTGAATACATAAATTTAACATCAACAAATTGTTTATGCATTGTTTACATCAATTTGGCTTCAAGCCATACTTTTGGTAAGTAGAGTTTTTATTTCATGAAGATGTGTGTCTTTGTCTCCTGTAAAAGGACAGAGACACAAGAGAAGTTAATTTGTTGATAGTTCATCAGATTAATTAACTTGAAATACTCCATCATGGAGGAATAATCTCGATTTAGAGTGCTGCTTCAAGTACAGAACAAGAGTTACAGTGCAGTCTTTCAACAATAATATTTTAATACCATAACTGGCTTATCATGTTTTCAGTAATACAATTTATAAATAAGATGACATTTATGACAGATTAATTTGCAAATCACCCCTAAAGAAGATTTTTTTTAAATATGCGAAACACAGTTGAGAATTGCTCTTCTCCCTATCAATAGATGACTGGGGAGGTTTGCATTCTCCTGGAGTTAAGGCAGCATTACTGCATGTTTGAGAGCTTTCAATCAGCCCCTAAGAACTGAAGATCAAGATCTAACAGTTTGAAATGCGTCTAAATGAGGAATGGGAAACAAACTGCTGCCAAATTGAACTGAAATGTCACGTCACACTGAACCAATTCCAGACTTTGTGGGGGGAGAAGGAAGTGTTACATTTACTACCTTGCTCATATAATCCTGGCCTTGTGTGAATTCAGGCAATAGAATCATAGAACCATTTAGGTTGGAAGAGACCTTTAAGATCATAGAGTCCAACCATCAACCTAACACTGCCAAAACCACCACTAAAGCACGTCCCTAAGCACCACATCTACCCGTCTTTTTAATACCTCCAGGGATGGTGATTCCACCACTTCCCTGGGCAGCCTGTTCCGATGCTTGACAACCCTTTTAGTGAAGAAATTTTTCCTCATATCCAATCTAAACCTGTCCTGGTGCAACTTGAGGCCATTTCCTCTTGTCCTATCGCTTGTTACTTGGGAGAAGAGACCGACCCCCACCTGGCTACAACCTCCCTTCAGGTAGTTGTAGAGAGCGATAACGTCTCCCCTCAGCCTCCTGTTCTCCAGGCTGAACACCCCCAGTTCCCTCAGCCGCTCCTCAAAAGACTTGTTCCCCAGACCCCTCACCAGCTTCAGTGTCCTTCTCTGGACACGCTCCAGCACCTCTATGTCTTTCTTGTAGTGAGGGCCCCAAAACTGAACACATAGTAACAACTTCGATTCACTAAAAAAAAAAAAAAAAACAGCTTAGATGTCAAGGTCTTCCTATACAGTTTCTAAAATCCTTCATCCATTCAACTTAGCACTCATGGAATGAGACCCAGCAGTTCTGAAAACAAATATAGTCTCAAAAAGGCACCTTTTATATTTTAATGCAATTTATGAGTATCTCTATCTGTAATGATTACATTAAAAACTCAAAAGACTCCCCAGAAGATTTCCTATTTATTACAACCCTCTCGTTAAGATTATATAAATTGATACAAAACTATGTAATCTTTTCTGTGTGGCACAAAGCACATGAAAATGCGATAACAGCAACAAGGAAACACTATATATTTGGTATGTTGTAGAGAAACAACCAAAGGAAGGTTGTTTGATAGCTAAAAGGATTTGGTACTAAAAGCCTAGGGCAAAGTCAGATCCATTAATAGCTTCAGTTCATTTGTTTGAGCTTGAATGAGATTCAAGTATATATGATCTTTTACCCATTAAAAAAGAAACCAAAACAAAACAGATGAGCTTAATTGGTGACTTACGCGTGATTTCATGGCTTATCAGACTCAAAGGATAACAAGATTTTTAAAAGCTTAAAACCTGAACTTAACTCAGCTAATTGGTTTTCCAAATACATACATTATTTCTAAGAAGCTGCTGCTAAAACAACTAGTTTCAGAATAAGCTTTCAGAAGTACCCACAGTGAGTGTCTAAACATGACGCCACTGATGGTGGACCTTTTTCTGGTTTTGTTTTAGAATACCTTGAACTTTATTCAATGTGTTTTTAAGTCCCACTATTGCTCAGTGTTTTGGCATGGTTGAGCACAGGATGCACGGCAATGATCTATGTCCTAGCTCGTTCTGTCTTGAGATAGGACTCTCTCTCCCTCCACTGACAGATCTTTAAATCAATACAGGACTTTTCCATCAAGATGGAAGAGAAAGCACATGAAAATCTGCTAGCACCCGTGCTAGGCTATACAGGTTTATCAAAAGATGTACAGTGTGCCAGCAAGGAAAGAGGGGAAGAAAGTAACATAAAAAAAGAAACACGGTTCTTTGTATTTTTAACCTGTTTGTGCAAGGACCATGGGAAATGCCCATTATACTTCAGAAGCAGAATGTCTTTCTTTCATTTGATTATGATGGTTTTTCGCTCAGAGGGTTCAAAGGAACTTATGTATCTGCACCAACTCACTGATAATCCACAGAAAGGCAGGCAATGCCTTTCAAACTAAAAACCCCTTCAAACTAACAACACCTTTGAAGTTGTTCCTCTGCCCAAGGTATTCAAAGCCCTTGGTAGCAGAGAAGAGGATTTCCTGGTAGGAAGCTCTGTGTATCTTTGTAATACACAGGACATTAGGCTAGATGAAAACCTGACCTTTTGAGAAGAAGGAGGAAGAGTTTGGCTCTGTGGGGAAACAAAGTGAATCTGAGCTTAGCCAGAGGCAGGAGTATTTGTAATCAGTTAGGCCTGACAGAGCTGCAAGTGAAATACAAAGCCCAAGGCTTAGATGAAGGTATGCCCTTGGTTCCTTTTAGCTCTCTTCTCGGCATGCTACCTTCGTACAAATAATTAAATAATACACTATTACGAGGATACCATTTGGTAACACTTCTGTCATTTGCCCGGACACAGCTTCTAGAGCAAAATCTCTCGCAGAAACACAAAGGTCTTTCTTGAGAAAAATACATCAGTAAACTCCCTGAGAATCACAGAATTGCAAATGATATTCTGAAGTCTGTGGGAGCAGAGGCCATCCCTGTAAGATATTCTTGGGAAAGGCTGAAAAGAGATGGTGTAGTTAAATCTGCTGCTATGACACCATTAAAATACACAGAAGTTTTCATTTCAATGCTGCTGAAATTGGTCGAGATAGCAAAGGTGAGCTATCTATCTAAGAAATATAAGTATATTTGATTGGGTTTCACAGTTCATCTTCAGAAGCAACAGAAACAAAGTAATATCTTAAATGGGTAAGTTATCCTATATATACTTTACAGTATATATAGGATATATACTATATATACACTGTCCATAGAGAGTGTGTGTATATATACACTACTTTTACACACTTTATATATAAAGTAAAGGCTACATGACCTTATGGACAAAGTACCATAAAGCACTTAGGACTTTATCTGTCACATTACTACTTTGGCATTTCACTGTACACAAAACCAAGCAAGCCGCCAATCTAAACTCAGTTGCTCACTGACTTACTCAACAGAAAGGTCAGTCATCCTCCTCAAATAATTTTCTTCATTTTCACGTCTGGATCACTGTGATATTTATCAGAAGTTGATCACAATCATCTACAAGTAGCTGAGTTATCATCCATGAATAATAAATAACAGCACTTTGCAAGTTCTGTGATTTCTATTGCTAAATCCCCCAAACTTTCCAAAGTCTCTGTGTTTTTTCCTTCTTTCATATTTTGGAAGGTCTCATGGATTTGAAAGCATCTAATAAAAAAATGCTTCAAAGAAACAAATAGCTTTATTTTCTGTAAGGGACTTCTAAAACACCTTTACTTCTTAAATAATCAGGTACAGTGTGTGTTTACAGATTCTCCACATTCATTGCTCTATTTTGCTTTAGGTCTTTTTGTGCTGCATTGCACTAGTGAACCTCCTTGCAGAGGTCTGCAAAAGCACATAATGATTCGTACATTTGACTGTTTCATTTAGGTACTTAACTCTTTAAGACTCCTTTGTATTGCTAATATTTATCCTATTTATGCTGTTGTAGATTTAAGGTAGTTTTTTTACTCCTCCTGTATATTTTCAAATTTCTTTTACCCACTCACAAAGACTTCTAAAAGTTCTCAAAAAATATTGCCAATTGAAAGCTTATGCTACCACCATGATTTTCAACACATTTTATCTAGCCCTGTCTTATTATCTGAAATAGCCATTTTATCTGACAGAAATGTCTTGATGTCACTGTGAAATAAATAATATTTTCAGACCATATTCTTTACCCTTTTATAAGCAGCTAGAATTCAGCTAGATATAAATGTATGCATTCACTTCTCTAAAACCTTCCAAATAACCCAATTTTTCTTTAAAGTGTTTAAAAGTGCAGGCTGGAATATGTCTAAGAGCATATATATTGTCATTCAGAAATGGAAAATCCACTTTTTTTCTCATACCTACAAGAAAATAATCATGTTCTTTAACTGGAGAAAATGATTTAATAATAGTCTCAACAGCCTTTGCATTAAGCAGTGCCACTACAGTTGCATTCCCTAATTATGTGGAAATGGCCATTATTATTAGCATAGATTGATCCACCTTTGCATTTATGGTTAAATTTGTATCATCAAAATCAACACTTCCATTTGCATCTTTAATGTTCTCTCTACCTTCAAATGTTTTCCACAGTTTTTGTTTTCTTGTGGATTAGGTGTTTTTCTTCTACTTGAGCACTTAAATAGTTTTCACAGATTATGTATTTATCTAAAGGTTAATTTTCTTCAAAGTCTGCTTTGTTTTTTTAATAGATGATAATTTATTCTATTTTTCTATAAACTAGGACAATATTAACACAGACAAGAGAATCAATTGTTTTACTACAGTAGAAATGTTGCTATTATAAAAGAGGCAATTAAGTTTGGTGTGACTTCTAAGTGTATTTCACATTTAATTTAATAAACATGAGTTGTGGACATATAACTTAAGAGAGCATTACCATGGTCTGAACTGCTACTGAAAGCCAGCCTCAAAGTCTTCAGCAGACCAAACCCAAGACCAATTTCAGATTTAACTGACTGTGTTTATTGAGACTACCTTGTCTGTTATAAAGTATATCATATGAAGATATCTATTTAGTGATTTACTCTCAATATACACCACAAAAATTTCTCAGGTCACAGCGTCTAAAAAAGACCTTTAAAAATGCTTCAGTTTACTTTCTAACCGGCTTAACAGCACTTAAATGACCTAACCCTACGGCAGAAGGCTCAGTATGGACCTTTTTGCAGGATCCAGATTCCAGGCATTACACCAAAAAACAAACACACACCCCCAGGAAAGGCTCATGCACGCTCAAATAATCTGGCTCTCACAGAAACACTTGGAAGAGATGTAAGTAGGACAAAAATAAAGAGGCATTGATGTTATAACTATCACTTCCTTCTAAAATTCTCAGGAATAATCTTCCCACCTACACAATCCTAAAACCAGAGTGATTAATGTATTCTGTCCACATATAAATTATTATCTGACTGCAAAAATACCTTTTTGTGTCAGAAGCAAGCTAGAATCACCGCAGGAAACCTGAGTTCAGCCCCACAGGTGTGCTTAGTTAGCCCAAGGGATTAACTGGTCCTGCCGAAGCACCGTTCAGCAGCACCTGCGACACACCATTTCTCAGATTTTCCAGCTCTGCTCAGGAGTGACCGTGAACTGCACCTCAGCACAGGGGACGTGCAGCACAACTAGCCAGCATGACCAAGAGGAGAAAGGCCTGCTGGTTCACATGATTTTGTGAGAGAGACATACAGCTACTAGAAAGGCAGGACTCTGTCATTCACCCCCGCTATCCCACTGCTGCTGGGGCTGAGAGGTTGAGAAAGCCCAGTGCTGACTGACCTGAGCAGCCGAGCAAAATCCATCCGCTGGGATGACCCGTAGGGCATCATCAGGAGCTGCACAGGGCCAACTGGAGCTGCTGGTGCTGAGGGAGGGGTGAGCTGGGGGCCAGATGGAGGCGGGAGGAGCTGCGCTGCCACAACACAAATGTGGGATGAGCTGTGGGGTAAAGAGATACTCTTCAGCTTGTAGTGTTGTACTAATTACCCTAATTTCCTTCCATCAGGTTTCAGCATTGCTCATCACCAAGGGGAGGATCTGCTTTTATATAAAAGCGGAGTCCCTTCTGTGTCCTAGCATGTAAAGCTTTTTACAGAACCATCTGAACCAAACCTTTAGTCACCCTAAGCTCTGTAAGGCAAGCTCGTACATGAGGAAAATCTTGTGTTGAAAGTCTCAGAGTAAGGAAGAGCTCCAGGCCCTGGAGTTCAGAGGCTAAGAAAGCACCGGAATTGACTATTAGTGTACATCATGGATGATGGTGGTATTGTATCAACATAAATCACTTTAGCCACATTACTATAGTAAAAAATGAACTGAGAATATTTTGTGGTGCCTTGTGCTTATTTCCTGTTGTGTTTGTTGTTTGATTAGAACAATTTGGTAATTCATAATTAGTCTTTCAGTCTTAGAGAGGATTTTACCCTCCAAAGGGGTGAGAGCATTGAGCAATGTAAATGGTACAAAATAAATACTACAGCAGAAGGACATAAAAGCAACACTTGAGGTACTTGGTATTGCCGGAAGGGGTTATTTTACTGGATTGGACTTTTCTTGGTTGATATTTTTCATGAGTTACTTTAGAGTCTGTTTTCAAAATTCATTTACTCTAGTCAATTTGTTATCATGGATGTGAACATCTCCACTTCCTTGCTGTCTCCCTGGTAGAACAAGCCTTAAACTTTCAAGAGTTTAGATTTACAAAAATGTACAGAAAAAATATTCCAATGTAGGTAGGTGTTGTAGCTGCAAACCATTAATGTTTTACAGATCTGTCAGCACTGAATATTTAACACCAATGCCTGTCAGACATTATAGTTTTTTAAAAACAATTATTATTTGTACAATGTTATCACGTACAAATAGGAAAATATTTCTCAGAAATTTCTGGGAATGGTTATGAATTAGCAAAGATAATACTCCTCAAATACAGGAAGCAAGTTCAATTGCAAACCATTCCTTCAGCATAACTTTAAAAGGTAGAGGTAAAAAGAAAAGAAAGAAAAAAAAGAATTAGACCTCTAAATGCCTGTGATTCAACCTCCTTCAACAGAAAGCCTGAAAACAGAGCTGTCCCATTTTCTTAAGTCAGTTAAGAAAACTGGGATTTACATGTGGACAGGTCTGATTTCCAAATGTGATAACACATATTACTTGTGATGGCAGCACTAGAGAAGCACACAGAACACACTGCACTGCTGGCACCAGTCCAGGTCTCCTTCAGAGCCCCTATTGATGGATACACTGCCAGGAAGGACCTAGATATCGCTAACAGAGAAAGCCAGGAAAGAACAACTCTTCCCCAAAAGAGAACATTTTTTCAAACAAGGAAGTATCTGTATCACATTTCCTTTCCACTAACTCTTGAGCATTCTCAGTGTATAGACTTGCTTTCACATTGTCATTGTCAAAAAGAAAAAAGAAAAGTTTTTTTTTAACTTTTTTTTTAAAACTACCTAGGTCAAACTAATCTAAAGAGACCTATACATCAGTATATTAAGAATAAAATGCTTATGCTAGAAACCATTAGTCTTGCCAATTTGGTAGTTTGTTTGGAATAGAAACTATAGTCAGGTTTTCACTCGGCTTGATGAACACTTCCACATATGAGAGTCTTAAGGCACCCGTGAATCAAGACTGAATATCATCTCTCCATTTGACTATCCCTAGCAATAAATACAATGTGCTGTAACAAATGCTGTTCAGATCTGGCCTGAGCTCTACCATCTGTAAATATCAAGGTTTCCATGTATATATGTTTCCATATAAGTGAAGTTCAGCACATGCAATTCTTTGCAAGATGAGAGCTTATGTTAACTTTACAACTCCTACAAGTCCTTGTCTTGACTGGCACATCCAGAGATAATTTATTACTGAAGCTAAAAAATCCACAGATGTAGGCTCAGTACTCTGTACTTTAAGAGAATTTCAGCTCAAATACTGGAAACAGTTCTCCAGTCCGAATACTCCATCTATCTTGTTTCTCTTCTCCCCTTTTTCCCCCCCCACTTCTATTTCTGCACATTTCCAGAAAAACAGCAAGATGCCACATCAGTTCAGTCATATTTCCTTACAAAAGTCTGATTTAGCTGTTAGATGTGGCAATGTGCTCTGAGTTGAATTTCTTCTGCTGCTCACCTTATTTAAATGTATCAACAAAACTGTTTCTCATCTATATTTATAGAGCAACAGAAAATAATGGTGTAGCTCTTCCACTGAGTAAACTAAATAATAGCAAGGATATAAATAAAGATCACAGATGAATCAGAGACTAGGCGAACCCCTTCATTCTAATTGAATATTCACTTGATGAATCATATCATATCCTTCCAAGGAAAATCCTGTGGTAGAGGAACAATAGACAAGGAGATCATGCAAACACAGAGATCATTCTTGGCAGTCGTTTCTCCCCACTATCCTCTCTCTGGGATGGGATTGAAACAGTTATAGATTTTAGATGGTTTAGAAAGTTGCAGTTTGAAAATCTTCCTAATGGATATAATTTCTTCCTATATTCACCTCAGGAATGGAAAACAAGTAATTCCTTTTTGTTTTTCTGCAGCCATTTAAATATATGCAGTTCCAGTGTGTCCCTCTTCTTCCTTCTCCTTTGTCTATTCTTCCTTCTCTTTCTCTCTTAAACCCGTTTTCTTTTTCCTTTGGCCTAACTAAATATAGACTAATACGGCCAAGTCAATCATATTTTCTTCACAGATTATTATGTTTTTTTTATTAAAATAGTCCTTTAAACAATTTGCAGATTTTACAAAATGGCAGTAGGTGATCTGAAGACTTAAAATCACAAGGTTTATACTGAGCCCAATTGTACAGTCTTGTTGAAGCTACCGGGTTTAGCAAATTTAACCACAGGCTTCAAGGGAAGCAGTGTTTGCTTGAATATTTATGAAACTCTTTGGTTTGGACTTATTGGATGCCCTATTTAAAACATTTATCTCCAGGTCTGTACTCTGCTAGCATCTGCACTGAAACAGAAAATGACAAACAGCTCACCACACACAGGAATGCGCTGGGACATCTTATCTTCTGAATTATTCCCAGTTAAACTAGGTGTATGTCATGACAATCACCTATATTCTAGAATAAGTTTTGGCAGGTGCGTTGTCTGAGATCATCCTGAGTAACAGAGCTAAACTACAGGAGAAGAAAAAATATGGACATTTATTACATGAGAAAATCTTGCCGATTTAAAAATGCAGTTTTATCACATCCTACACAGAATGGAGCCTACCAGTGAATCCTGCTAGTTTCTATCAATACCTCTGATTATGCAGGTTTCTTATTTTGCCTGTCATTCCATCCCTCGACTCGGTCTTGAGAAAAGTTGTCACCATGCTGTAACTATGCTGCCTGTTGCTGTGAGAACCAGCTACGGTAAATAGGACACTAATCCCTTCTGCCTGTCATTTATTCTAGGCAGGTGGAGCAAAGCATCTATGTAGAGGAGATACCTTTAGCTTTAAATCCTGAGTGGAGTCGTTGTTTCATAAAGGCACTTTACCATGTAACAGCATCAGAACTTCAGGAAAGCTTCAATTCAGCTTGGAGTCCCTAAGCTACCCCTCCTTAGCCCTCCCCACCCCAGCAGTGCTGGTGAGGAAGACCACCCCCAGGCTGCCATGTGAGGGCCTGAGCAGGAAGCCGTGCTGGTCCCTTGGCTGAGGTGCCATAACTTAAGGAGCCCTCTTTGGTCATTTGGTTTCACCAGGTGCCAAAGACCCAGGAGGATACAGAAATGGCTTGTAGAGCTACCTTAACCATGCCATCTCCGTACTTCCTCTCAGACTATGCGTCTGGGGCTGTTTTACATGCACGAAATAATAGCTGGGCTTTAGACATGCAAATAAAATGATGTTAGATTTAAATGGGTGTAATATGTCCCTTCCCCAGCCCCAAGGAATACAGAGCTTTGCACCTATAAATACATTTACACAGCTAGGGAGATGCAGGATTGGATACACTCTCTCAAAGAAAGACCTTTTTGCGGTATCTTATCTCCACCCTCTCTAGGGGAGGAACAAGGCAGTGGCTGAACGGTGTGTTCTGGGCTCTGTATCATGGATGTTTTGTAATGGCTAAAACCTCTGCTTTGGCGGAATTCCTCTTTACGTCTTACAAGTACAGAAAATTCCTTCATCTTCAAAAATAAAATTTAAAAAAAAAAAGAAGAAAAACAAAGAAAACTGTTTCAAAAACCTATTTGCATCAGAGCCATCTCATTCTTATGCTCAGAATTGCATTCTCCTTCCCAAACATAAAATGCCATAATCTGGGAATTAAAATTAAATCATCAGGCTTAACTGAATGGTATAACTGCATTTAAAGTGCACACACACACAGAGATATAAAACCTAAGTTCATTTGTGCTCCTTCACCAATTTAAATGCACACTGCAAGTTAAAAAATGGTAGGGCTTCTTTAGGGAACTAATCAATGCTGATGCATAATCTTTTTTTTTTCAGTTACAATAACTGGCCTTTCCATTTCCTCTCCTCCTATTGCGGATACCTACTTTTTTTTTTTTTTTTTGTCAAACCAAATGAAAGCCTCGGCTCAGATGGGTTTTCTTAAGTTCTGAGCAGTTCTATCTATTACTGAAAATCCAGAATTTAAAATTGCTTATCCAAGTATTACCCAAATTTCCCAATCAATCTTCTCTTTTCTCTCAGAATCATTCCTTTTGCTATTTTTTCTAACACAGAATTCCATTATTGTATCAAAGGGATGTGAAAATAGAGCTCTTGCAATCTCTCTCATGCTTATAGAGTAGAACTGCAGATGGCTCTAATTCAGCCCCTGCTAAAATAACAGAAATTAAATTGCAATACCCACATAATTCCACATGAGCAGAAAATGGCAGTTTTGTTTGCTTCATCTGCAAACCTGATGGTACAATTTCATATGCATACAGATAATTAGGTAATTCTTTTGTTTTAAATCTTTCATAGCCCTTCATTGTTTCATCATTTTCAATGAAAACAGCTGGTAATATCTATCAACGAAAACCGGGTTTGTTTTATTGTTATTATTATTATTTTCTGTTCAACAAGCTTGTTAAGATATACTGTGAATCATTTAAAATGCCTGTGTAAGCCAGATATATTGACATTAAAATAAAAGAAAGACCTTTTGCTTGCAGATAGTAAGGTAAAGTATTAAATATTAAAGTTGATTTACTGAAAGGCTTAACATATATGACAGCCCAAATCAGCTACGAGAATGAAAATAAATTGTATTGTATTGTTTGTGAAGAGAGCTGACAGAGGTAAACACATTTTTAC
Source organism: Anarhynchus alexandrinus (assembly GCA_008711295.1). NCBI lineage: Eukaryota > Metazoa > Chordata > Aves > Charadriiformes > Charadriidae > Anarhynchus > Anarhynchus alexandrinus. The sequence continues at coordinate 851,447 of VUYV01000005.1, forward strand.
ATGATGGTTCTTTAAAAAAACCAGACTTTTAAACAAAAAAGTTTGGTCAATTAATCTCCATAGTCTTTTGGGTCTTGTTTCAGCTGTGACACAAGTGTAAGGGGGAACAGGGAAGGCCAGAATAAAGGAATGCACTTAAAGGATAATGGAATCTATTGGCCAGGGGGAAAAGTAAGCCCTTACTGCTATTAAGGTCTCTTACACTGCTGTTCCTCTTGCCCTTAATGGACAAACTGTGAAAATTCACATGAAAAATATACCATTTTATTTACTAAATGACACGCAGTTCTACGTGCAATTCATAAGAGGTGAATTCTATACTTTTATGCAGAGGTTTCTATTTAAATTCAGCATGCTACACTTTTCTTTGATCATTTTATCATATCCATGTTCTAAAATACCTATTGGCAGATAGCTTAAAAGGATGTGATAAAAGGTAATCCAAATTGAATATATATGGGGTTATACATATAGAGTCCAAAAGTAAAATTACGCCTCCAAACTAATAACAATGTCATTCTTTAAATGTTTTAATCCCAGTAAGATGTTAGATGCTCAGTGTGAGTTGGCATTCAAAGAAGGTTGGCTATGCACATGGCAATGAGGCCATCTGCAGTTATGTTAAATCGCATTAAGGAGGGAGAGGAATTCTAAGGGACAGGTGTGCTTCTGGCTTCAATACCTATTGCAGTCACTACCTGATGGGAGCTGGGAACTGTTTTTCATAATTCTACAGAGATTTTCTTCTTCTGAAGGGTCTGACTCCGAGACTGCAGGGACCTGAATTATACATCTACATCACCCCTCTTTTCTGGGAATGACAATAGAGATGGCTGCACTGAAATTGCCAAGGAAGCACAGCAGAGCACAGCCTTCAACAAGCAAGTTTATACAAGTAAGAGCTGAGGACCCTACCTCTCCAGCCAAGTAGACTTCAATCCCACTGTGGCTATAGGCTAAGACTCTGAATTAGGATATTTAATTTGCACTGAGTCACAAACCCACTGTGTTTGCTTCTCCTCATTGCTCCTCCCATTGCTTTATAAGCTTTACTCACTTTTAAATTTAGACAGACTCTCAGCATGGGCGTAAAATGTGATGGCAAGGGAGTTCCTCAGCTGAACCTGCTCTAAGCAGGTGCAAGTATGAACATCAGATGCAGGCAGCAGAACCAGGCCTGTATGCTTTTTGTACCTGATTCTAGCTTGTAAGCCTATGGAAAACAGTAATGTAACATTTCTTTTTGAAGAGAGAGAATACCAGTTCTTTCAGAGTTTTCTTCCATCTTATCAATCATACTATTACTCCAGGCCAGTGTCTTCTAATATGGATGCTTCAAAAACTTTGAATTAGAGTTCCATGGAAGAATAGAAATCTTCTTATGAAACTAAATATACCTAGGAATTATGTATACTTTCTTCCCTGCTGTCGCATGATTAATCAATGACTTTCTGTTGTTTCCCCCCCATGAGATTTCAATACATCATATCTGAAAATATTATTTTTCCTCTGCTCACACCAGACAAAAAATAAATGCATCTGTGTCTTTATGATTTTTGTCCAGCGTCCTCTTTCCTAACGAGCAATTTTCAAGATGGCTCTGTTGTAAAAATATTATTTTTGCCAGTGTTTCCAGAGTCTAGAGTCTAGCTCTCTAGACATGTAAGGAAGGAACCACGATGAATACAGGTAACGTGCAAAGAACTTGGTGCACAGAAATGAGATGTTGCTGATAGATTGTCCTCAGTGTAAGACTCCTTTGGCACAAAGCTAGTACGGCAGGCCTATTTTATTCTCTGTCCCTTCCACATCTCTGGGCGGGAGCAGCAAGTTGCTTGGGTAGATGGTCTATTTTCCAACTTCCCCAGCCTCTAGCTCAAGATGCAATTCGTGAGCAAACTCCTCTATTTCAATGAGCTATAGAACTGCAGGGGTGGAAAATGCCAGTTCACATTTTTTCTTGATAGTCTGCCACCATGGAAACCAGTAATGTCCTAGAGTTACCAAGTAAGTTATCAGCTACCTGTTGGGTAAACTTCCAGCACACATAATAGCAAAAAATTGGTAGTTGGGGTTTTTTCCACTTCAGCTTCTTTCACTGTTCAGCTCAACACTAGGTTCACACATTTTCTCGTTTCCCCTTTGGCCGAATGTATAAAACCATTCAGAGAGTTCACAGTTAATGAAAACCATCAGTGGTCACACTCCAGACATAACTGCATCTCCTGGTCTTCTTGCATACCTGAATTCAGTATAAATTTCAGATTCATCAGGTTTATCCAGCTGTTATCTAGGGACCTCAGCTGCCCACAACATGCAGTGTTTGCCTGGGCACTCTCATGGGCTACCAGTGCCACTGCTGGTCTCCACAGGAACCCACAGCTCCCCTCTGACCAGTGGCAAGGGCTCAAATATTAGGCAACAGCACAAAGAGTAGCAGCAACCAGGGAAGATCACCTGCAAACAATATTTTTTTACATGATTAACATGAAATTTCTCTGGCTTATCTTCTTTCAAACTTTGGACTACATCTGCTGTATGCCATATTGGAGGCTTTAAGTACTTTGTATAAAGTGGGGTTTTGTTCCTTTTTCTTTGGGATAAGGAATGGGAGGAAGAGTTATCTTTGCAGTGATACTGCTTATCTCACAAATATATTTAACTTCTAACTGTAATCTTGCTTTGCAAAATGCATCTTCATGTGTCACTTAGGAATCATCCTTTTGGTGCAAAGGAAAGGAGAAGAGGTGGGAGGGGTGTCTGAGACTCCATCTCCAGAAAATGTTTCACTACAAAGTGTATTTTCCTCTACCAGCAGAGAGGATTACAAGACTTTTGTTCTGCAAAAACCTGCCCGAAGCAAAATTTCTGTGCTACAGGAAGGTCATCACAAATCTAGACACTGAAAATCAGCAAAAGAGAGTTTGCTGGAAGAGAGGAAGACACTGTTTCCAGAACAGTGCTGTTGCTGATTTTGACAAGCGAAATCCAACCTTGCTGTGTTGTCCTTTGGAAGAGGTTGACTATGCCTCAAGTTCCCCCTCATCAGAGTATCTAACCCCTAAATCACAGCTGCTCCAGCCTGCCCTGACCCTTTGCAAGCACTATTAAAGGTCTTCCATGCTCAGTTATCAGAAAGCTAAGGGAAGGAAATGGAGGGGAAAGGGCACGAAGCTGGACACCAGGAAGGACAGCAGTAGGGAGGGAAGGGGGTACAGTATTTGGTCCCTGGTTTTCAAATGGCCATGGCCCAGTCTGGGCCTGCTTGGAAAAACATCTGTTTACATGCAGAGGGAAGAATTTTATTTTGCTTCCAAAATTGATCCAGTTTTCAGCAACATGATTCCAGGCAGTCTTTTGTCCTTCCATTAGATGCAAGAAGAGCTAAGCAGTTATCCCCGTAGCAGGATGAGGACATCAACTATTTCTGCCTCTCTCGCATAAATACCCACTCATAGTAATTTTTAAATTCTGAAAAAAAAAAAAAAAAGAAAAATAGTAATGGTATAGTATAAATTTATATGCACACATATTGTGCGTGGGTAGAGAGACCATACAAGCACCTGATGTTCATCTCACAGCTGAAGACCAGATTACCATAAAACTAATATTATTAAGACGCCAGATACTTTCTTCCACTGCACCATATAAAGAGAAAGGAAAAGAAGATCTGGTGGAAGGAGCCAGCCATTAAAGGAGCCAGGAGAACAGAAGAACAACTGTGCTCCTTGCTTTTCTGGCAGCCCACTGACACAGTGCCAGGATCTGGTGGCTCATGGCCCAGGACTGCTTGAGAACAGATGGAATATTGCATGTTCCCTTCTGAAATTAAGGCAAGTAAAGCAAAAGGAAAGCAAAAGGCAATGAAGCTCAGATCAGTACTTCCTGACTTGCACTTCCTCCACAGTGCTCGATACAGTGCTCTTTAAAGTCTACAGAAAGAGCCCCACTGATTTCAAATGGACTTGATTCAGAGCCTGAAGGAGGAGGAAAAAATGTGTGGCACAGCAGAAACCTCACTGGCATCATGGCTCTGTGGGGATGCACAGAGCTCTGCCTGGAGCCATGTGTGTTTATCAAATGTTCCCCTTCCTTGGATTGCCCTTGAGACATGTTCCATCCAGCAGAACCCAGCGAAAAGACTTAAAATACTGTTTAATTTGCATATATTTGACAGAGAACACAAGTGTTCTTCCAGAAGATTTGTGAGTCAAATAATGCTTTTCCTCCCTCTATCTGGAATAAAAGAATAATTCCCCCTTTTCCTGGCAAAATGATCCTGCAAGAACATTGTATTAACTCTGTATATTACTTGAAATTTTGTAGTGTGTCTATATTTTTTACCGAATACAGTTATTACAATCAACGTTTCTTTGGTCTTTTAAGACTGGTCTTGCTCCCTAACAACCATTCCCAATATCTCCACAGACGCACATTCATTTCAGTGTTCTATAGCTGGAAAGCATTCCTTTTTTCCCTCTAATAGCAATTTACTTTGATGTATTAAAAATGACCATCAAAGTCTCTGCAGCTACAGTCATTATAAAAGACCCCAATATTTATGTAGCTTCATATCGAAAGAATTCTCACCAAAAAAAAGAAAATCTATCATTCAAACTACCTCTTAGTCCAGTTTTATGTGTATCAGATTGTTGAAATAGCTCTCTGGAGCTTCATATATCATTCTGTCTGGAAAATAACCAAACAATACTCCCTTTCCTCCCTCCCCCAAAATAACCACACAACCTTCATAAAATACTCTGAAATAATAAATTATACATAGAACCCATTATATTTTCAAATATCCCACGTTCTTCCATGAGCAAGGTAGTAAGCATGACATAGTGTGAGCATTTAGTTCTGCAATGCTTCCAGAAGACTCCACGCTGCCTGCTCTGTCTCACAAATTACAGGGTCAAGGCCAAAAAAAAGATTAGGAAAATTTAGATGCAGGACGCATATAAGTACTCGCAATGAAAGCTGTGATAAGGTCCTAAAATCTATAGCCTTCTGTTTGACAAAATGGTTAGAGGAGGATTCAGTGTCCAGTTGTCAGAAACTCCTCCACCATCTAAACTGAACGCAATGTAAGAAACAAACCGAGCAGCAGAATTATATACAAGTGACAACACGTTCAATGGAACAAGAGCTGAGCAGACAGCACAGCTCACTCGGCATTCCTGCACAGACACACATTTGAAATGGCAGACGGACAGGCAGCAACAGCTTTGGAAGGGGCTCAAGGAAGGGTCCAATAGGCTAATGAAGAAATTAAAACACCATATTTTAAAACATGACAAACAGAAAAGCTTGATAAATCTGCTGGTATGGCCTGCTTACAGATTAAGCTGAAGTTTGGGCAAGGGGAAATCAAATGCCTCCAAGGCTACCAGTGAAGCAAAAAATTACATTAGCTTTACAGCCTGAAGCATATTTGTTAGTATTTAACAAATTACGTGCTTCATTTAAATACTGTTGCTGGCAGCCAAATAAATTAAAATCACCTCATTAGGCTTTACATCAGTGAAGTTAAAAAATTAAAAAGGGCTTTTCTTACCTTCTGTCTAGGTGTCTTTCTACTTATACAGTCAGTGCCAGCAGGGACCTATGTCACAGAGGCCTTTTTCTATATCATTTGTCTCTAGGAGTCCTGAACCTAGATGGTTATAAAGAAAGAGAAGGCGCGTATAAGATTTCAAAATATTGCCGCGGTTCCACAATCAGAAATATGATCACTGTAATATCTGAAATGGAACAGCCTGAAGCATTTACAGCTCTGAAGGCCCACATGCTGCCCTCTGGTAAAGACAAAAAAAAGTAGGCACAGCCAAACATAGAGAACTGATTGTATTTCACCAGCATGCTGCATCAAATACAGGTATAGCCCTGCACAGGGGAAACAGGGAGGAGCCTGGACAACCAGCTTCTGCTCTTCACTTCTCCACCTACTTGTAATGTGACTTTGGGCTAGCTATTTCATTACATATGTCTTAGTTAACCTGTTTATTACATGGAGATAAAGACACTCTAAGCCCAGATTCAGATTGTCTAATTTTCCCCTAAATTCCTTTGTAAAATATTTTTCCTGGTAAACCTTTCTGAAGATCTACAGCCAGACAGTAGGAAACATGATGTACAAAAACTGAGGTAGGAATTAGGCTATCTGAATTTAAGCCTTTAGCCTCTTCTACAAAGTCTTCAATTTACGGAAAGGAAAAACACAGTATGAGTCACATATTACTATAAGTACATATGACCAGAGTTAGGGTGTCAACCTTGTAATGCCCTACTGAAAGAAAAGCCATTTTTCCATCATGAGGGATAGGAAACAAAGACTATATGCAGCACATGCTAAGTATTTGCAACATCTGACCAACTCTGTTGAAGAAATCAGAAGGAAACACAAATTCTTTTTTCTTATAAATAGTTCATTCTCTGTGGAAGGCAGTTTGGAGGAACCAAAACCTTTGAAACTTGCATCATGCAATAGGCATGTCAGAAAAAAATATATATTATGACATAATATATAGCATTTTGATTTTTAATTTAAAGTGTTATTTTGGGACCAGGTTTAGCACATTCCACTTTTAAAACATATTTAGTGATGAATAAAAAGGTTTGTTCAATCAAATATTTCTTTCCTCTCTCCCTTGGATTTATGTTTTGGCATGGAACCAGAAACATTTTTGGTTCAGGTCACCCAGTAGCAGCTTCACTAGAATGATTTGCACAGGCCTGCTTAGGGGATATTTGAAAACCTGCAAAAAAGTTCTCCAACTGCACTGCAGAAAAAAAAAATGAAGACTGCATAACTCATCATATACAACTAGTACCAATACATCTCAACATTTAAGAAAATATTTAAGATTTGCTATTCCTAAGTGCCGATTTCCTGTTGAAGCTAGCAGGACCATTTGCATACTTCTGATTAAATGTCTTCCTAAAGGCTTTGCCAAGTCAAGGTCCCTGAAGTAAATGATAATGAGAGAAAACTGTTGAATAACTTGACAGTTATCACAAAATTCTTTGAATAAATTACATGAACACTTTTACCTGTTATTGCCCTTTTGGCATGGAAATCTTTACTTAAAACAGTTCCTCCTCTTTAATGAATTTGACTTGTGATGATGACCGATACCTCCTGTTCTTGCATTTTGGCCTTCCTCTACAGTGGTGATAACCACTTACAAGGTCCTGATCAGTCTGACACCAAGCCAATAGGGAGAATAAGGAATACAGATTTCCATCCATCAGCAGCAAAAACAGACAGGTAAAGCTACATTTAAAAGATGCTTTGCAGTAACAAAAAACAGTAGGAATAAATTAGCTGGCCATATTGTCAGTGGTTACAAGTAAGTTAAGGCAACAACGTTAAGTCCTTGCTAGCTTACTGGTCCAAAAGTGTGCAGTTATTTCTCATTAGTGGAAGAGCCAGATGCTAGTCAGGGTGTTTGTGTTTCTGACACTGTGCTCTGCTTGTTCCACTGTGGAAACCTTTTGTAAATAGAAGGCTGCCAAATGTACCAATCTTTTCATATCACTGTAACATAGAATGAAGTTCATGATGATTTGAATTAGGTGCATCAAATTCATTGCACTTAATCTGATCAGACTCATCATATGTTGTCCAGGTCAAGAAAGGCAATTTATGAAATGTGATACTGGAGATACCAGTAACATGTTATTTTTCAATCTCTTTTTCATTTTATTTCAGACTTATGAAGTATAATAGAGGTGTTGAAACAGTCACATTTCTAATTAAATGTAACACCTCCCACAGAACATTTAATTTTCAATTGCAATTCTCTACCTTACATGCTATTTGGTGATTCTAAACTGTTCATATCCAAAGCACCTACATAACCAGCACCATTTCAGCAGACTTCCATTGGTATGTTATACAAATACTGACTTTAGATACGTTTGATGTTAGTCAGTTCTTCAGAATATTGTATTCAGAACTCAGCATGTATGAAAAACTTAGCACACTGTGTCAGTGTGTGCTGTGAAAATATACTCAAACTAAAGCAAAACCTGGTGCCCAGTCAACTATAAAATCTGTTTTCTCTTCACTGCTTTTAAGGAAACTGGACAAAGCCATGGAAGAAGCATTACAGATGCTTAGTTTGGTAGGAATCATGGAATGGTTTAGGTTGGAGGGGACCTTAAAGAACACCTAGTTCCAACCCCCCTGCCATGGGCAGGGACACCTCCCACTAGACCAGGTTGCTCAAAGCCCCATCCAGCCCTGGTCTTGAACACCTCCAGGGATGGGGCATCCACAGCTTCTCTGGGCAACCTGTGCCAGTGCCTTACCACCCTCAAAGTGAAAAATTTATTCCTAATATCTAATATAAATCTCACTTCTTCCAGTTTGAGGCCATTACCCCTCATCTTATGACTACATGCCCTTGTAAAAAGTCCCTCCCCAGCTTTCCTGTGGGCCCCCTTCAGGTACTGGAAAGCTGCTATAAGGTCTCCCCACAGCCTTCTCTTCTCCAGGCTGAACAACCCCAACTCTCTCAGCCTGTCTTCCTAGGAGAGGTGCTCCATCCCTCGGATCATCTTCATGGCCCTCCTCTGGACCCGCTCCAACAGGTCCATGTCCTTTTTATGCTGGGGACTCCAGAGCTGGATGCAGTACTCCAGGTGGGGTCTCACGAGGGTGGAGTAGAGGGGCAGAATTGCCTCCCTCGACCTGCTGGCTGTGCTCCTTTTGATGCAGCCCGGGATGCCAGTGGCTTTCTGGGCTGCAAGCGCACATTTCTGGCTCATGTTGAGCTTCTCATTGACCAACACCCCCAAGTCCCTCTCCTCAGGGCTGCTCTCCTATATTTGTGCTTGGGATTGCCACAACCCAGGTGTAGGACCTTGCACTTGGCCTTGTTGAACTTCATGAGAAAGAACTTACCGTCACCACATTCCAGGAACTCTTAGGATTGTTTATGTCCTGCTGTGTTGTCCTTGCAACAGATATCAGGGTGGCTGAAGTCCCCCATAAGGATCAGGGCTTGTGAACATGAGGCTGCCCCTATCTGTCTCTGGAGGGCCTCATCCACTTGGCTTTGTGGCTGGGTGTCCTGTAGCAGACCCCCACTGTAACATCACCTGTCCCTGCCCTCCCTTTAATCTTGACCCATAAACTCTTGGTCAGCTCCTCATCCATCCCCAGGCGGAGCTCCATGCACTCTAGCTGGTCCTTGACATAGGGGGCAACACCCCCGCCTCGTCTTCCCTGCCTGTCCTTCCTGAAGTGTCTGTATCCTTCCATTCCAACCCTGCAGTCATAGGAGCCATTCCACTGTGTCTCCATGATGCCAATTAGATGACAGCCTTGCAGGTGTGCGCACGTCTCTAACTCCTCTTGTTTGTTCACCATGCTACATGTGGTTCCAAAGAGGCATTTAAGTTGGGCCCCCGATGAAGCTATTGTACTGGCTGGAGTGGCTAGCTTTCCTTTAAGCTGCACTCCAGGTGCTCGCCTGCTGATCTGCAACCCTTCTCTAGGTTTTGGACCTCTGTTACTGGTATTGGCATCATATTGGTAGGAGTGGGATGGATTGTGGTTCCCCTCCCCCAGCAACTCTAAAGCCCCCTTCACAAGGTTGGCAAGCCTCTTACCAAAGATGTTCTTTCCCCTTTTCTGACAGGTGGACCCCATCTGGCCCCAGTAAACTTTCTTAAAGTGAGTCCCATGATCTAAGAAACCAAACCCCTGGCTGTAGCACCAGTCCTGTAGCCAGTTATTGATTTGCCAGATTCACCTGGCCCTATTGTAACACTCACCCCCCTTCCCTTTGACCGGGAGGATTGATGAAAAAACTACCTGTGGCCTCAGAGTCCCTGACTGCTGCTCCCAGAGCTCTATAATCTTTACAATTTCACAAAAGCTGCTGTAAGCTGCAGTTTAGACCACATTACCCTCTTCTCCCCTACCACTCCTGCCCTGACATACACTTTGGCCTCTGGAGCTTGGCAACCAAGTGTCCAAAAGCCACAAGTCCTGGCCTTTCCCCTTTGCCAAGCCAATGTTCAAACAATATCAGATTCTGGTCTCTGCTTTGCCCATGGGATGCAGCATTTAGGCAGCATATATGGGAATGAATAAATCTGAGCTGTCCCTCTACATTCACATTCGCAATACCCACTACCCCAATTCTTACCCTGGTTTGGGGCAAGACTGGGGTTGTGGGAGCACTGATATCTGTAAGAGATGCTATAGGGCAGCCTTTTATCTGTGGCCACAAATAAGTACAATTAAGGTACATCATAGATTTCCTACAGCAGCACTAGTTCTTTCTAAACTTGTCTTCTCACTTTGCTATAGTTACCTTTTCTTCGGCGAGAAGAGCATCTCATTCAGCACATAGCAGCAAAACAAGATTTCAAAAGAGGAAAAAGGTGACTCCCTAGCTAAGTAGGTGACAATAGAAAAAAAATCTGCTCCTGAATTGCTCTCTGTCTCTCTCTGCTTAGCTTTACACACACAGAGATGCACACTGTGATCTGAAACCAACAGTTCTGGATAATTTTAACCAGAGAATTTGTGAATGTTGTTACAGGTCTGGGGTGGGGGAAGTTGGACCTGCATTGTTCACACCTGCCCTCAGGACCGCAACAGAAAAATCATTATTCCTACCAGCATTTGAGAGCACAGCTCTGAGCTAGGGTCAGTAGAGTGACTTTAACCAGGCTGCCCACCCTACAGCCCTCTGCAGGACCCGGCTCACCAGCAGAATCCTGGCAGCTGCTTCAGCCTCCTGTTCTGCATCCATCAGCCATGGGCTGTGGTACTTGGGCATCAACCCCAGCACAGATGCATGCCTGGAAAAAAGGGAAAAATAAAAAATAAAAATGGAAAAAGGCAAAAAGAGAAAGGAGAAAAACAAAAAAGGGAAAACAGGAAAAAAGGAAAAAAACTAAAGGGAAAAGTAAAATGGAAAAATGGATAGAAAAAAGGAGAAAGGAAAAAAGGAAGGGAGGGAAACAGCAACAAAGAAAGGACAACATGCTTTTAAACACAGAGAACCACAGGTTAACTCAAGAGATCAGAAAGGAGGACCAGAATGAGAGAAAAAAGGAAAAAAAAAAGGCAGTTTATTTCTACTAGCACATGCAAAACAAATACCATTTTCTATATGCTCCTAAAAAGACAGGTAAAACTATCCTCAGTGGTTGCCTGGGTGAAAGAAGGGCAGCTATACCACAGGGATACTATAGCCATTAGCATTTTTGCCAGGTGATGAGAAAGCATTTCATACTAAAATGTGTATGGTCAGCAGAACATAAGCATTAACTTATTGCCTGTCTGATTTTCATCTTTCATTTCAATGTTCTGAATTATTAATCTCCTCCTAGTCACTAGTTTAACTTTTTTTTTTTTTAAGTCTTTATATAATCTAAAAAAGGTTCAGGGCTCTGAAGCAGCAACCTTCCTAAGCATATCTATGAATATAGGCTACTTGAAGTGCAAAATAATAAACTTTTGCCAAATGCAGTTACCATTCAGCACCAGCGGAACTGCAGATACATTCCTGCAAGAAGACATGCGGTGTAGGCTCTGTGGTGCCTCCAGGAAAAAAAGAGTGCTCTGGGGAGGCAGAGGGAAGTGTAAAACATCAAGAGCAGTGAGCGGATTCAATTTGCTTGCAGAAGACCGAGAAGCAGATGGAGGCAGCTGCCTGATCAAAGGAACCTTCCTTCAAACCTATGGGTTTGTGCACCAATGCCAGGCCAAGGTTGCTGTGACAGTCACACCACCTGCAGACATGAAGCACCCCAGCATGCACAGCACGGCTCACTTTGCTAGACAGATTGCAACTGCATCTTCCCTGCAAGACTTCGGTTTTATAAAAATCACAGGCATGCTTCTCTCCGATTTTGGAAGTAATCCCTACTGCCTTGCAAATGCCTTTCACGGAACCACTCTTGTAAACTTGACCAAAGAGGCTGGGGAAGTCTGTGCAGGGTCAGAAGCTGTCGAGACAGTTTGCAGTTGTCGAGGTTTAACCCCAGCCAGCAACTAAGCACCACACAGCCACTCTCTCACTCCCCTCCCCCGGTGGGATGGGGGAGAGAATCGAAAGAGTAAAAGTGAGAAAACTTGTGGGTTGAGATAAAGACAGCTTAACAGGTAGAGCAAAAGTTGTGCACACAAGTAAAGCAAAATAAGGAATTCATTCATTACTTCCCATCAGCAGGCAGGTGTTCAGCCCTCTCCAGGAAAGCAGGGCTCCATTACGTGTGACAGTTACTTGGGAAGACAAAACACCATCAGTCTGAACATCCCCCCCCTTCCTTCTTCTTCCCCCAGCCTTATATGCTGAGCACAACATCATATGGTATGAAATAGCCCTTTGGCCAGTTGGGGTCAGCTGTCCTGGCTATGTCTCCTCCCAACGTCTGGTCCACCCCCAGCCTACTCGCTGCTGGGTGGTATGAGGAGCAGAAAAGGCCTTGACTCTGCATAAGCACGGCTCAGCAATGACGAAAACATCCATGTGTTACCAGCACTGTTTTCAGCACAAATCCAAAACACAGCCCCATGCTAGCTACTCTGAAGAAAATTAACTCTACCCCTTACTGTAGTAAGGTCTTTGCTTTAGGGAGCAAAGACACATGGTTGGGAAGAGAGGAAGCTTAAGCTGTACTCAGAGTGCTGCTCTTGCCAGAACATTTCAACACTTGAAGAAAATTGTTTACCTCCTCACTGTTTAAAAGTTTTGAAAGTCTTCAGTGCTGAATGGGATTACCTATTTATTTATCTATTTTACAGATTAGCACAGACCAAACTAAATATATAAATTTCATTCCAGAGGAAAAAACATTTACATGCCTGGGGGGGGGAACAAAACGAGCGTGTTTACCTTAACTCTGCAATTTGAAAAAGCAAACTTGAGAAGAGTGATTAAGAGCATGTGAAACAGGAAGCGTGCCCTTTAAATACCAACACCTAATTGCAGTGATGTGAATATGTAAATCTAATTATGCACATTTAAGGATTAGGTATTTTATTAAAACTGCCTTGATGTAAATTGCACAATCAGTTCTTTTATTAAGACTGATCATCAATTTCCATTCTGGTATTTGTTAATAATAACTTACAAAATATCAGAGACTTACCATTTCTATAAGCACTGCACTGATGGCTTTACAGTACAGCCAGACTGAATACCCTAGTGCTCAGCATGCTTGTGATATTCTATTAATGCAGTCCGTGACAGGACTAAAAAGGAGCTTAATTTTAGCTGTACAGAATAATATTTCTTAGAGTCTTAAATGGCAAGATATAATCCAATTAGATGAGATTTCCAATAATTTTGCCCTTCTTTCTAAACTAGTCCAAACACCTTTTTGCAGTTAATTACAGCCCACTCTTCAGTTGACCAAGACGAGAGCCTACGTCTGACAACTGACGAGAACAGCCCTGTTGTTTTTGGCTGAACCGCAGTCACCTCCTACATGCAGTGAGTGTACAGGCACACCTATACCCCACTGCCTTCTTGGCTCAGAGGACAGCACTTGTGCAGAAGTCAAGTAGCCACCTTGTGCTGACCTCACTGCTTGTGCTTCAGCTCGCAGCAGGGCAGCTGGGCTTCACTGGACACAGCAACTACCCCTCCAACCACTGCTTTGGCCCAAGGCTTAGTCCAGCTCCACTGCTGCAAAGATATTGTAACATGTTTGTCTAATTTCTCCTCTGAATTGACTTCCAACATCCACTCACTGATCCTTATTACATCTTCCTCATAAGATTAAACCACCCTTTAACGTTTACTATTTTTTTCTCTGAAGACATTGATGCACAGGATAGTTCAAGCAGAGTAAAGGAGACACCATATCATTTTAGCCAAACAGTTGCAGGTTTATGCTCGTTATTTTGCCTTACAGACAAGCCCAATGCATCTGGATCAGAATCTGCCCATTACTTCTCTTTCCCTACTATTGAGGTGCGAGAGATCTGTGCTGAGAAATATTTTAAAAAATTGTTTCTTTCCCAATACTTACCACTGTGTCTCTCCATTTCCTTCATCTGAAAATTGAATACTTTCTCTCCATTGCTTCCTGTAATTTCTTCTATTAATTTTCCAGAACAAGACAAACTGCAGTTCTCTGAGAACACACGTCTTACATGTATGTAGCCCCAGCCAGCCAGAACTTTCTGTAGACTATTGACAGCATTGTAAATTTTTGCAACTTAAAAAGAATATTAAGTAAAATGAAGTCCATGATAAAGCCCCAGTACTAGAGTTAAGAGATTGCATAAGGATTTGAGCTTTTACTAAAACTTACATGTGTAGAACCTGTACATGTCAGAAGAAACACACTCTAAAATATCACAAGTAAAATGGCAGGGAACACAAACTTACTATTCTTTGTACTTAAAACTTCAATTTGTAGGTCCTGTTACAATTATTCTGGACTGGTTTTTGAATTCTGAACATTTTCTCTTTGGCAATACTGAATAAAGGTAAATTAATCAAACTGAAGAAATATCTCACACGAGTCCAAAACTAACATGCATACTATAATGAGGGGAAAAAAATGTAACAGCAAGCAAAAAGCTAGATTGTGTTTATTTCATGTTTGGAAGGAAAAATCAGGTCCATCTTAATTCAATTTAAACCATTTTGCCTATCTCAGAAGTAAAGGTTTAAGGGCAACCTTTCTAAAAGTTAAAAGGAAAAGATTTCACAGACTGTTAAGCTTCATCTTCCGAACATCTTTTCCAGAACACTACACTAGTAATACTGAAATCCTCAACTTTCTCTTTCACTGAATTAATTACTGGTCATATTTCAAGCATCCATGCATAGTACTTTGAATCAAAGGTGCTCAATACAGTTCTACAATCATTTACATGAACAATTCATCTTTTGCAGTCAAATTCAATTTTATACAGAGGTACTCATTCTTATACTGTTATTTAACAATCAGAGCCCACATGAAAAAAGTAGAGGAAACCCAAAACAAGTCTTATTTTTGATTGTTTTTGACAGCTGATCTGCAGATGCAGTTACCATGCACATTTCTAAACAGGGGGGAAAATTGTAATAAGATGACTCACCGATGCTCTTGGTGTGGGGTTTCATCTTCATACCACAGGAACAGAGAGTGATTAAGAGAAACGGAGAAGAGACCAGAATCAAGACTGGAAACATGAAACATGCAAGGTCCTAGATTCTGCTAAGGGACAAAGTTCTACACAAAACCCAGACTTTACCTCTCAAACTGCAAGTCATTAATATCATAATAAGCAACTGTAACTTCGGCACTCAGAAACCAATGGGACAGCAAAAGAAAAACACCAGGTAGAATGTGCAGGCACAGCACTGAGCCCCTGGAAACTGGCACACCCTTTCC
The DNA here is from genome assembly GCA_008711295.1 of Anarhynchus alexandrinus. Lineage (NCBI taxonomy): Eukaryota > Metazoa > Chordata > Aves > Charadriiformes > Charadriidae > Anarhynchus > Anarhynchus alexandrinus. Next base: position 866,810 of record VUYV01000005.1, read on the forward strand.
AAAGTTTTAGAGCCTTTGGCTCAAAACTTGCTGTGGATAAAGGAGCAGGGCAATGTCTATAATAATGCCCTTCGCACTGGCTCCAGTTCTTAGTCAAGAAAAGGAAAGCTGTATTTATATTTCTGCATTATCTTGAAATCTTCAGAGTCTTTCTGGCAGAAACGGACATGGGCATTTGCAAGTCTCCCCTCCTGCCGTGGATTCTGCTCCATTCCTGTGCCTATGCGTGTGTGTCCGTGGCAGGTGGCCTGCTGCAAAAGGAAGGTGGTAATGTCTCGTCCCCCACAGGCAAGAGCCCTTCCTTCTTTCATGAGGCTCACTGACAGCTACAGGGACAGTGGTTCATGGGAGCAAAACTGAATTCCCTTTAAGATCCTCAACTTTGTAGGAATTTCAAGGCTAAGGCAGAACAGGATAGGATTTTGCAAGGAGATCATTATTTGGAGGTTTTAGTACTCTCCCTCCACCCACACCTGAGGAGAGGAAGAGTTTGGTTCTTTCCTTCTCTTATCTCAGCAGCTTAGAAATAAAAATAACTGGAAATTACAGATGTCGAGTCAGGAGTGGAAAATCATTCTGACTGGGCCAGAATGCCAGGCCAGCAGTACCTCAGAAATAACATGCTAGAGTTTATAAGTTAAAATACCTAAGGCAAGAAAAAACCCCAACCAACAGCCCTGCTTATCTCACAGCTTAGTTTTAAAACACTGTACTGACCAAATTCCTTCCTGAATCATACAGAGGGCAGAAACAGTCCTATAAATTACTGCAGCACCGAAGAAGCTGGTTCATATTGATAGGACATATCAACTTTACATACATCTGAGTGCACTGCTTGGCTCACTAAGTTTGCATCCTATGCCCTAAAAAGACATGTAGCTGCTGGAGGTTGGCTTTGGCTTATGTTTGCTCCCATAGTTTCAGGGCAAGATGGTCTATTTGAATCCAGGTGGCAGATGAGAACATTGCTGCTCTGTTCCCCGCTTCCTGACGGTGATACTCAAGCCCCTCTGAGACAAAGCTCCCCCTCATCAGCAACAGAGATTTTGTTTAGAAATCTGTAGACTGGAATAAAGACAGAAATTTAGGTCTGTGGTAAGATCCGAAGCATTAAATATCCTTAGTGGTTCACTGGCAACCTTGATTGCAACAAAGACAGGTCAGGTGGAGAAAAATCTAGAACATGGTTTTGCTCCATGTAGAACTATAAAAGGGATTTCAGTGGAAGGTCTTTTAAATGTCCCACGTACGCCCTCAGCGACAGTGGCACCTGATGAAGCATGAGGTGTCTCCCCAGCACAGGGTCAGGGTTTGCTCCCAGCACCTTGTGGCTGAGAGCAGTCGGGGTCAGCAGGCTCCCACAGCTCCCATTCCCTGAAGCTCCTCTTGCCTTCTTCCCCAACCTTCAGACTGGTGCACAGACACCATGTTGACATACCTCTAATTTAAATTCCTACCCAAACTGATTATGATATTCTCACTTCACTGCCCTTGAATGCAGGTGAATTAAGACACCAGGGTAATAAATGGGCTACCATATTAACAGTGATGTATCTCCCTGTTCCACAGAGCCAACGTCAGACTAATTTTCATGTGGAAGTCATACTGTCACTAGACTTTATTGCCATTAAGAATCAGTTAAACATTAATTAATAGGCATTTAAACTTTTACTAGGACATGTTTAGTGAAAAATTCTCCAACGGCAGAATAGTAATTGGCTTTCTAAATTTCACAGATCCCTTAAAAATTATCTTTTCTATCTGCATGCCCCATTGCTCCACCATTTTAATGTTGAGTTCATTTGGTAATCACGTACAGACAGACAGACAACTAATCTATTACTTCTGAAACTTTGTTTTAAAATCCCATTTAATATGACAACTTCCTAACAGAATCAAGAATTTAGCAGGAGAAAAAAAATGTAAATGGAACCATTTATCAGCCTTAAAAGAAACACGAGAAAAGATTGTTAATATTCAGAAACTCACTGACATTCCAATAGAAATAGTCATTTCCAAGCACTCTCTCCAGGAGTGAAAACATAATGGAAAATTTAAGTCTGCTGTTCCCTGCTTCATGCTACTGTATCTCCTCATTTTAAAAAATCAATACAGGCTATTAATCATTTCACCCCATGTCCAAAGACTGTGAATGCCTTAAAGGGTGAGCTGTAAAGGTCTGAGAAAAAAAAAAAAAGAAAAAAAAACCCAAAAACCAGAAAGAGAGAGAGAGAACAGAAAAATTGCTATATAAACACACCATAATTAGGAGACAGACGTTTCAAACTGATGTTTAAACTATACACCGTCTCTCACCTTTTTACAGATCTCAACCTTCTCACTCAGTTGAAACACAGCAACACACAAGGATGATTATTCCTCTACCCTTACTGACCAGCCCAGGAGTAGAGAAGAGGAAGACAGGATTTTATTCAACAATCTAGAGCTCTTCCTTACCCTTTTTATCTTAGTTTTGTGCCCTTAGCTTTTACATGTAGGAAATAAAAATAAAGAGAATCATAAAACACTGAATAAAAGCCAGCTTCCTTTTGCATTCTTCCAGACTCCTTTCTCCAGGATCACCCACTCAAGATACTCATTTTGGCAACTGGGTGCATGTTGGTACATCTCAGCTGAGCAGAGCTGACCAAAAGTGGATTAGCAGCTTCATGAGCCAGGAAGAGAAATGCCGTTCCGCACCATGCCAAAATGCTGCTAATCTCAGTCATCGGCAAGTCCATCTGCATGCTACACACAGGTTGTGACACCAGGCTTATGCCCACAGCAGATCTGAGTAGATCCTCAGGAAAGGTAGATTGTATCAACTCCACTGATCACAGTGTAGTTATACCATTTCAGACCATGTGGATATTTTCATTACAAACATCAATAATGAAAGACTTTTTTTATCCTCACGGCCATCTGTCAGTCTGTAAGTGCAGAGCCATACAAACACTAACCCAGACCTTGTGGGATAAGACAATGTATTTCACCTCAGAATTTTTCACCGCCAATTAATACAAAACCGGGTGACAAATACCACTGCTAAGCAGACCATCAGAGACCTCCCAGCAAATTCTGTACAAGTGCTTTTATGAAAGCAACATGTGCTCTTAAAATGTTGTATTCTCTGAAACTTCAACCAGCTCAACATGAAACCTTAAAATAACTGGATTTCTAGATGCTGACCTTTTCTAATTTTCAACACAAAACGTACTTAAATACCAATGGGAAAGAGAAGCCAACACCACTGAAAAGGCGACTTGCATATTCACAGAGGCATCATGACCTCATCACAGCAGCATCTTTAATTTAATGCTGCCTTTACTTCTCATGTAATGCCAGCAAATTAAAGCCTTCACATTTTAAACAATTATTGATTTGTCTGATTTATGAATAAAAAGAAAGCTAAGTAGTTGAAATGTTATTTGGGCTGCCTGACTGTGGGCTTTAGCTGGAAATGCTTCTTTCTAATACAGGCAAAGCCTGCCCTCTAGAGCATTGCTGTCCCTCGTTGAGAGAAACCAGTCTGCATTAACTGACTTATACTCAGTATTTAGCAAAGAAAAGTGAACTTGTGGAATTGCTTTAGTTCTTTCTCAGATGAATTGAAAGTGACAGATTTTTCAGTTAGAAGTCTTTGAGCCTTTGAGCTAGAAAAAAGTTTTCAGGTTCAAGGTTAAATCATAACAAATTCCTAGCTGCATGAGAAGGGACACGGGCAAAATCTAGCACAGGAATCTGAACGTTACACTTTAGTACCACTGGAGCCGCCTCTGCAAAAGAACAAAAGGAACTGCCTCACTGAGACACACCAAAGCCCATGCCAAGCTGCCATCCACGCTCTCCAGCAGCCAGATGTATGAAAAGAAGGCATAAAATTCCCACAGATACAAAAGTGTGCACGTTCCCAGCTGAACACCACTGGCACAAAGTCTCAGTGACAGCACTTGCTGCAATGCACACCTGTATTATGACTCCGGTTACTACACTGAGTGTGTATAACAACGGCACTCAGTCCCACCTAGAGCTGCTGGCTGCACTGGAGAAGCATTTGCCCGGCTCTTTAGCAGAGCAACCTTGGATTGTCCCCCACGTGGGAAGGGAGGGACAGACAGAGGAATAAAGAAATCCTTTCTATGTCCTTCCACCGATGTGCCCTCCTTCGTCAGAGTAGCAAATTCAGTTATGTCCACATTAGCAGAAAAACATGTAGCACAGCAGCACAAAGAGAAACTTTCAACCATTTCATCATATACGTAGTGATGCATATTGTACCTGCTTGGATTAGGCACAGTCTGACGCAAGAAGGAAAATAGGAGCACAGAGATGAAAGTCATTGTTTGAGCTCATGCTGTCTTTGGGGTACTTTCGGACACCCTTTGATGATTTGAGACACAGTACTTTACAAAAAAGTACAGGGTACTTTTTAACCCCAACGTACTTTACAAAAAATGACAGGCCAGATTCTCAGATGACTTCAGAAAAATATATTAAGTTTGCCAACAGAAATCTCCTGGCCATGGTTCAAGCCACCTGGATACTCATACTTGCTGCACTGATCCATTTTCCTAGACCTCTCAGGCAGCAGCACTGTAAGATACATCAGGAACATGGCAAAAGAAGAGGAGGGTTTTTTTTTTTTCAATGGATTCACATTAGCCAGTCTTAGAATTTCAACAGCCCACCATAACGGGTATGGAAAAATCTTGGGGTATCTTTATACAACAGCCTGAAATTTTAAGCTTTGATCTAGGACAGCCCACACAGTGGGGAGGAGCAGAAACCAGAGTGTTGCCCAAGGCAACTTGCCTTCTTTCTCTGCTTGGATTCTGTTCTTCACCTTCACCCAGCGAGTTTGCAGAGCCAGGAACTAAGCTACAGGCTGGTGTGGGAGGGAGTGACGGTTTGGGGTTTCCTTACAGATAGCCTGCAGTTTGTAGTGATCTATCAGAATGTGGAAAGAGCAAGTAGTTGGCAGAAGGTGGAGGAGAGGTATTTGTGGTAAATGACAGTGAAGGTTCAGGGCTGGGCAGACAGATGGAAGCTTACATCAGTGAGAATAGGCAGAAAATGAGAACATCTTAGTGGCATATTTAATTTCCGTATGCTCGTTCTTTTAGGCAACAACCTGAGCAGATGCATTCATTTCATGCACAGACATCTCTAAGGATCCTCTCATATATGGAAATCACTGGAATCACAAATGAAATACATCTGTCTCCCTGATGCATTGCAAGAGCCTTTTTACTAGGCACATCTACACAGTGCAGCAAACTCAGAGAAAAAATAAGCAACAATGCACAGAAAAAATGCTCGATTGTGTTCCTCTGAGCCTCCTAGGAAACCTTAACTAATTACTGTTATTTAAAGAGGAAATGTAATTAAACCACTTGGGGTGGACAGAGCCCTGATCTGACGGGAGGAGGGCTGTGCAGCTGCGGCAGCAGAGCATGGTATGGGAAAATACATGTTTGTAGACAGGCTGTTAGATAGAGCTGAATTTCCCCTACCCATTTCTCTTACCTGGTGTATACAGTCCTGAAACTTGCCCCAGATGTCATCATCACGTGCTGTTAATTCTCCCAAAGGTGCAAGAGGACCTTCTAATGACTAAAGGAATTAAAAATCTCACTTTTACTTGGCATTCAGTGGACAGAACCATTGACATAATAGCCCCTCTTTCTGTCACCAGGAACCAGATCAGCCGAAGGAGCCGAAGGAGCACCAAGAGCCAGCACCTTCTGCTCAGATGCATCTTGCACAGCTCAGCTGATAAAAACCAGACAGAACACAGTGCCAGGCAATATGGATACAGACCACTTGCCTTTTCACTGTATTTGAATAGATAGTAATATTAGCTATTCTAGTTTTATTCCTTGTAACAATTTTTTCTGTCTATTTTGGGAGCTGGAAAATTTCAACTGCATTAATATGCTTCAGTCCCCAGTCTCATCAGAAAATGTTTGTGTTCCTCAGACAGAATATGAATCATTGTAATGGACTAACCTTAGCTTCCACTTCTACATAATAATGTGAGATGCATAAAGTACGAACAATCTGAAATCCACACTTAAATCAAGTTTGAGCAAAAAGGGAATGGCACATACAAAGTATTTGCTTTTGTTAAAGTGCTTTTGCACTTCCTGTGAGCTTAGATGATGTCACTTGATGACATTTCCCTTGCTGCTGAAAAGGCCACCTTGTAAGCAACAAAGATGCTGGACTTCGAAGATCTGAACCACAAGATGCAGCAACATGAAAACAAAGACATGTTGTTCTCATCTAATCCTTGCACTTCCCATCCTACTTGGATTTGAAAACGGGGCATTTAACAGCAGAGGAGGGCAGTTTTGCAGAAGTAAGTGTGTGTTTGGTTTCATGGTTTACTGAGCAAGGCCTGGTCTTCCCTAATGTTTGTAAATTTTTTTTTTGCCTTCTTAACTAACTCTAACATCTATGAACACTTCCATACCAGGCTAATAATTCTGTGGCATTTCCAAAAATACTCACAATGCAAACTGGTAAAATAGCAGAGTGATTAAACCTGGGAACATTCTTGCTGGATAATTTCAGATGAACTATCATTTCTATTTTAGTTGCTGAACATTTTCTCTGCTGTTGTGCTACTAAAAGAGTTAAATAAATACTAGATCTGGATTAAACTGATAAGGGAAATGTGACAGGTGAATTTTTCCTGAAGATTTTAAGTGACCTAGCATTTGCATTAAAAAGAAAATGCAGGAATCAGCTTCCGAAACTGCATTTCTAACAGAATTTTTTCTATTGAAAATTTTCTATGGAATACAGCACGAGTTGTTTTTTGTTGTTCTGGTTTACACACAGAAAATGGCTTTCTAGAGCAGCTGTTAATGCCTCTCACACATACAAACTTACTTAGAGACTGTGTCCAGCAGGTCCGGCACAATGGCAGGTTTGGATGAGCAGAGAACTCTTTGCCCTTTTCAACACTACTACGCTGCTACTACTTGTCCTCTACTGTAAAAAAAAAGCTATTTTACTCCAGAACCTGGAGGGATGAAGCAGGCACAATCACCTTCCATGCACCCTACTTGCAACTGCTGCCACCAAATCATTAATAGTACTAATAAATTATGGCAATAATTTATGCCTAAGTGATAAGCAAACACAAAGCCACACCCTAAAAGAAAATGAATTAAAATGATTCTTCTCTACTCAGCTGAGACCATATCAGCAGGCCAAACACTCAAGGGAACACTCCAAATGGGATATATACCAACCAAAAAGCTAACTAAGTTCAACTTGCTTCTGGAAGTAGCAAATATGCTAACTTAAAATTTTGAAAAATTATTTTCAATAAACTATGCCTTCCAGAATTTAAAGTGAGTAACTTAAAAATTTTGGCAGGAATATTTCTCAAGTTTGATATCCTGTATGAAATAATAATAGAAAAAATATGGCATGAAGCCCAGCTTAATCAAATTAGGATTTCTAAGTCTGAAAACAGACATATATTCTTCAGACAATGACTCTTATGTGCAAATCTAGAGAAAAAGAATCTCAGTAACTTTCCCAGCTAACAGAGTGCTCAAACTCAGTCATTACATTCACTTTATTAAACTGATTTTTCACCTTAGTTATACACGGATAAGGTGATTTACAGTGGAGGAATCATGAGCTCTGTTTCACCACTTTGGAAGCACAGATCTGTAGAAAACCAGTAACAGTGGAAGCTGACTGGAAGGGTGTCTTTCAGAATGAATGTCATTCTGCATTTATGGTCAGCCATAACATTTCTTCCACTGTTGCTGAAGTTGCAGATGCCTCTCTATCAAAAATCTGTATTTTTTGTAATATTTGTAATTCAAACATAAACATTTTCTCTGACTGAGCCACAATAGACTTGCCAGCTATGTTCTGCCTCTATTTCACACCTTTGCATTATAAACACAGGTTTGACCCATAAGAAGAAATCACTTTGGTTAGTAGTTGGGAAACACTTGACAGTATTAAGAAAATACATTTAGCCATTTTTTGGAGTAATGTAAGCCTGAGAATACCGAAAATGAAGACATTTGAGGCACTTTGTAATGAACTTTCTACTCAAAAGCCAAATCTCAGAACACAACAAAAAAGCCAAAAGCTACCACCTGTTCACTGGCATCTTAAGAAGCCTTAAATTTTGAATGCATGCAGATCCACCAGCCTTTTCTGTCACCAGGCCAGGGAAGGCAGAAGGAAAGCTGGCAAACAGGTCAACAACCCCTCCAACTCAGAGCTCATCCCCAAAAGACTCTCTTTAACCATCAGCTCTCTGAAACTGGTAAGAGGAAAGCAGAAGACGGCACAAAGGAAGCGCCACATTCTCCAGTGGTGTACAAATCCTCTTGGCTTTTCATGCGATGCAGCTGCAGTAACAGGAGGAAATGCTTTATTATTATCAGCGCACACTGCAACATTGCCACTACTCGCCCCTACCCTGTACTTCTCTCTCTCTCTCTCTCCATGTCTCCCACCTGCAGTGGAAAAAAAAACAAATTTGGGATGTAGCCCCTGGGTAGGATAAACAGTGGAGGCGGCACTTGTTGCTCTTGCAGTGTTTGCCATTTATCAGTTCAGTGAGGTATAATAAGAGGAGCACATAATTAGTCATCGATTTAATAACAGGGGAAGCGAGCTGCTTCCAGAAAAGCCAAGTCCTGTTTACCAACCTTTTGTCTCATTCATATTCCACATAACATCTGGAAGTTCAGGGAGTACATAACAGTCCAGTTACCAACTCTATAACTTAAGCTGAAAGGACTAGATCACCCATTATGTGGCAGAAGCCGTTACAAATGTGGAAAAAGCTGTGCCTTTTTGCAAGAAAGGAATTGAGGGCCACTGACCCAAAATGACTCCCAACTGCTTGAACAAGGAGATTTCTGCTAGAAAGCTCTCGTCTTTGAATGAACTATTTTTTCCACAGAAACTTACACGGGGAGCATGAGGAAGATAGAGCTAGATAGGCCTATTCTGTCTTGTCACCTTGAGAAGAGCTCCAGGGTCTCATCCAAGCAAGCAGTGCTTTTCCAAATCAAAGTCAGTCAGTCCATCCTTGTAAGAGGTGGACTTGAAAGAAGGAAGCAGAGGTGGGGGAGGTCTTGACTTCAAAGCCATTGCACAAGAGGTATAAGAAGAGAGGAAGATCAGATGAAGGACTGTGCTCTTTCCCACAAACCTGAAACTTTCCTGGACTCTTTGAGGGAAAAAGTGAGTGGGAAGCAAAAAAAAAAAAAAAACCAAAAACAAAAACAAACAAACAAAAAAATCTTTGCTGAGCTCCCATTCCAGTGTTTGACATCACATGTTGTATGAAGCAAAGAATAATTAGAGTTCCTGCAGCTTTGTGGTGAATAAATCTAAGCTGCTGGTCCTGCAAAGAATCCATAGTCTGAGGTTTCACAGCTGAAAGCCAGTCAGATGCGTGATATGAGCGTGGAGATACTGGACACATCATCAGCCCCTACCCTGATCAGTGGTACTTACCACAGTGAGATACCACTGACAGAACCTCATTACAACAGATCTGTACCTCTCAGACAGCAAAACTGATTCAGTGTTAATTACACAGTGGTACTGAATTCGGATTCTATCTACCCTAAATGATATTTTTAGGCCTAATTCATGTCCTGTTCATGTAAAATGAGGAGGCAGTCTTTTGAAGGCACTGTAATTACATCAGGTCAAACTGATACAAGAAGAAAATCAAGCCATTATGAGTACAGGCTGGAGCCTGGGTAGATGCTCAGCAAGCACAGACCAGAGCAGATTCTCTGCCTGCTGTATTTACAAAACAACAGCAGAAATTATATTGTTAAACTCAAGTGAAGCTGATTCAGAGTAATATAGTTAGGAGCTCATATGCTATGCTGGTGCCATTGTCTAGTGGGTAAAACTGCAATTGTAAAATTTAATTTTTCTCATTTTCAACCTTTGAAGTAAGATCGGAAGCACAGAATGAACATTAATTTATCATTATGCGGACCATGTATGACATTACTAAACTACTTTTATGCTAACAAACTTATGGTACGTGTATTAAAAGAAAAAAAATCCAAAGACTGGCATAATGAAAATGTGGCATAATGAAAAATAAAGAGGGTCAGGGATGTTACTGAAAAGTATTAGAGCTTCCTTCCAGTACAAGTCTTTGAACCTAGAGATCTTTCATGTTTTATAGACTCTAGGTTTGATTCTTCTCTTGCTGAAAATGACTTTACATGACAGGAATTAGGTAACAGTTACTCCTGTCTCACATGAAAGGGAAGTAAGAGTTTGGACACTTGAGTGAATGCTACCAAATCCTCTGATCCTCTCAAAGAGTTCTCCTGAAGTGGCAGGGGAACAAATTATCCCCATTTCCATACTACCTGTGAGTGCAAGTGTTCATTCTTACTGCTTGAGCCCCTGTGTATCTCAGCCCAAAAGTGACACTTCACAGGCTCCTAGAAGTCTCCCATCTTAGTGAACTGCTTTTAAGCGCTCGTAATAAAACTTTTACTGATTTTAATGGTTAAAGTTTTGGATTTTTTTTTTTTTAACAAGAGAAAGGAAATAAAAAAGGAGTGCTTTTTCTGTATGTTTCTGTAGAGAAAGAAAAGATCCTTTTGTTCTTTTTCCCTTTAACTGTTCCTCAGAACAAGCTTGATCAGCCCACAGGGATTAAAAATGTGCAATATCTAGAGAGATGCTATTTAGGCAAAGATGAAAAAAGAATAAGCAAAAAGTAAACTGTCACATTCAAGGCTGAGGTTTGTTTAAAACTGCAGACTTCCCTTCTGACAGTCCAGCTTCTAAAGCCAAAAGACACCAATTTCATCACTACAAGTAGTATTTAATAAAGGAGAGGAAGAAGTAAGGCTGCCTGAGTCTCTAAGGATCCCTCCTGCCCAAATTCCTATTTGTTTGGGACCCCACCAGTGGCTGCTCCAGCGAGCCGCGGAAGGCGGCATGAGACCAGCTTCAAATGAAAAGGATTCTGTAGGCCAAACTTTCCACATGGAGCACAGCTCTCCGTGGGTATTCTGATAAAGGAAGCCTTCAGATCTAAAAATATCCACAGAAGACACAAACTCAAAAGAGAACAAAACTGATTAGCAGTTTTTGCATTCGATTTTAAAATGTGCATTGTTTAAACTGGAAGTGACGTTTTGTCGGGAAGCCAGGTTTGCAATTCCTTTTATTTCATTTTTGTGACAAAACCCAGCAGCACATCTTTTGCAGTTCTCCCTTATTTATTAATTCCATGAATAAAAGATTTTTCTGGTGACTAAATCACCCTGACTTTTTGGCCATCAATCCTTCCCTTTTGATTCCTTTAGGGAATGGATTTCTTTCCAAATTTAAATGGCAGGACTGAAGAACACTTTAATGATGGCATGGTACACATGTGGTACCGTTCTTCCTTGAGGAGCTGATTTACCTCCCTCAAGAAAAAAAAACAGTGCTTCGATTAAGGAATTTAAATTATTCATAAAGAGAAAATTCCCCCCATATCTTTGTCAAATGTTGTCAGCCATTTCCTCAGATGATGCAAATAGGCACAATAACATTTTTACACCAGTTAGCACTGAAGATGAGAAAAATCACTAGTCACAGCAAACTTGGAGCAAGCCCCATAAGAGTACTTATGGGACTTAGTCAAAAAGACACTTTCTTAGCTTGAAACAACAGAAAACCACTTTGTATCACCCTAGGGCAGGAGGAGCCATCTCTATAGATCTCAGCACTCAAAATTACTTTAATTACATCAAACTTTGTTTTTCATTTTAAAAACGTGACTATGCCAAATAGCCCTGGGTAAAATGAAGATATCATGTCCCCAGTGACAATCCACACATTCAGTTCAAGAGATCCAAGATCTCAGCCCCAGTTTATTATTCTAAAATGGATAACCAACTTTTCACCTACTATTACTCCAGGACAAAAGAGCATTTAATTCAAACACCTGTAGGCAAGAGCAGCCAGTGTCCTTCACATCAATGCACAACCCTACAATAGACAATTGTGGAACAACCTGGCAATGGGAAGTTTCTTTAAAATCCAGCAGTTTCATCAGCATTAAATAAGCTCTAGAATGAGTTATTACCTTTTCTCAAAAGCCACAGGAACTGGTGCCAGAAAACTCAAGCATAAAACGCTTTTCTCTGCAATAAAATTGAAGTAAGTAAGGAAGGCATTTATCACCTTCATTCTCAACCGAAAGTCAATGGACTCCCAGAATCTTGTTTAAAAACATATTCCCTCCACGTCGGGTGAGAGAAAGGCCACAGAGCTCCTGCCTGAGCAAAAGAACAGAACTGTCACACATCAATCCCAGAGCTGCTAGCACCTCCCTATCCAACTCACTGTCGGGACAGATTTCTGAAAGTGAACCTCAATGCAGCTGACTCCGTAATTGCTCTAAGCAGCATCTCAGCCCAGCTTTTTCCTACTCTCCTTTTCAAAGAGCAGGGTTAGCACTCTGGCCCAAATGCATATTAGCGGAGTAGGGAAAGAGACCAGAGGACAAAGAGTGTGAGTTCTGGGACCAAGTTTTCATCAAACTTTTATGCATAATTTGTACATTGATCTTTTACATCTGTGCACCACAGAAAATCAAACAATGAAAACAAACTAAAAATGCAAAGGCCATAAAGTAACCCTTGCCCTGATGGAAATGGTATGGCCATTAAAGAAAAAAAATCAAAGTCTAAAAAGACGAAAACACACTGTAATGATGACCGTTGGACTATATGAAGGGCTGAGAAGATCGAAATGGAAGCATGCCATTTTGTCACATCCATCCCTACAAGATATGCAAGCGAGCTCACAGCTTCCACGTGTCTCTGTATGGTCTGAAAATTAGTTTTGTCTTTTATTTATTTCTTTCATATTACTGATTCAGAAGAGCACACTGAAGCATTTTTAAACACGATTCTGTGCAATAACAGTATTAGAGAGATGCTGTGTGTGCAAACCACAGAAACCAAAGTCAAAGACATTTTAGACTTCAGCCTTGACATTTTTCATTTACACTTTGCTTCACAAAATAATGAATGTGTGTTAACGGCAACAGGACTGACAGATGTCATTCCCCATAATCTCTGCTGGTGCATAGTGGAAGGCTAGAAGCCAGATCTAGCTTTTCTTCAAAAGTACCGAAAAATCTTTAGAATGCCATACACCTTCAAAATAGCTTCTCCATCAATGTACCTGTCACACCCAGGGTCTCCCAAAAGAGCACACATGGGAAGAGTACAGATGACTCCCAGAACAGGGGACACCAAGAAACATGGCCAAGAAAAACCTATGAGTAACATTATTTCAGGCTTCTTTTCATAGAATCATTCAGGTTGGAAAAGACCTTTAAGATCATAGAGTCCAACTGTTTACCTAACACTGCCAAGTGCACCACTAAACCACATCCCTCTGCACTACATCTACACATCTTTTAAATACCTCCAGGGATGGTGACTCAACCACTTCCCGGGGCAGCCTGTTCCAGTGCTTGATAACCCTTTCCATGAAAAAATTGTTCCTGATGTCCAGTGTAAACCTTCCCTGGTGCAACTTTTATGACTTCATATCTCTTTACATCTTAAAGCCATAATCCTGTGTTCCCATATACACAGAAAGCAGGAGCAAGAGATAGTTTGATTTTCATAAGTGCTGAAATTCAGGATTTTGATGATCAACATTAATTCCAGGCTCAGTTATCATTAATCTAGTGACATCTGTGACTCTTGACTGGAGGTTGCTACAGTCCTCTTGCAGGAAGATTTTATCACTTTTGACTTTTGCACAGCTACAGAATGCCAATCTAATCTTGCTACACCACCTACAGAGTTGGTATTTTAACTCCAGGTACCTAAGTGAAAGATATGGCACCCCATTTGTCATATCCTGGTTTTACACATCCTACTACAGGAACCTTTGTCACTAGGACAAAGGCCAAAATAAAGTGAATGCGAGATAAATATTCATTGAGAGCACAACTAATAGGGTTTCATAGGGATTAAGTCAGGAAATTGGAAAACAGAACATGAGAGAATATATTATTAAATTATGCATTTCTCTCAGCGTGTGAATAATATAGAACTGAAACTGATAAACAAAGCTCTAGATACCACCAGCATTATGTGAAAAAAATAAAGTAATTGTAAATACTGCACAATCATTTCAGTTAATTATAGCAAAAGACAACTTCACCTCAATGCTTTGATTTTAATTTACCTATTGCATAATCGGTAGATGGAAAAAAAATCATGATTAAATTAAACCCCATAAACGTTCCCAGAAGATGATGTATCAGCATAATTTAAAGGATCAGAATTGAAAATTAAAGCTTAGTTTTCTATTATCAGAGCTCTGATGTTTTTGGATGAGTAAGTGTCGGAGACTGCAACAGCACACACTAGTTATGAAGGACATTCTTACTGAGTTGCTCCTTGTAGCAAAGATTAAACTCTGGCTCCCTTGAAGTCAACGGCACAAGGGTTTGTCCCTTCTAAAGGCACAGTCCAGAAGTAGGTGAAAGTACGAAGCACTATAGCAATTAATCTTCCATCAGGAGTAATTTTTCTTCTGGAGATTCTTAACTAATGGAGTAACAAAATAATGAAAAATGAAGTCCTCCAATATAACATGATTTCAAAAAGCCTCTGATAATCTCTGTATCACCTGTAATTACAAATTACTTAATATTTGCAATCCTTATTCATCCACTCTCATCCTACAGTGCTAACCCTGCAGATATATGGTCAAGTAATTTCCAAGTATAAATGATAGCCCATAGGGCACATTTTAAACAGTGAGTAAGTGTGAAAGAGACAGGTAAGTCCTAATGGGATTTTCAGAACTGTTTTCAAACAGGAATTACATCCAACATGATTTTTAAAATCTCACTTAGCATCTATCTGGTGCGTTAGCTTCTTGAATTTCTAAAAAGACCCACATGACCAGATTTTATATGATATCTGTGATGTACTTAGCACATGTTTAAGTTCCAGTGAAACATACAAGAATCAGTCTATGTATTGCTAATTAATTACAAAACACTCATGAACTGTGAGCCCAGGGCCAAGCTGGAAAGGTATCATATGAAAAATGCTCATATATTTCTTTTCTCAGCCATGGAATTTTAGGCAGAACTAACAGAAGACAGGGGACAGCAGTGATTAAAGAACCACCACCATACTATGGAGAATTGACTTTAGGTGTTTAATTTCCACCCTTAGGGTATTAGAAAAATAAGCTTTTGTGGATTTACCAATGATTCCATAATAGAGCTCCAAGTGGCTGTTTCATAAATGCAGAACGTGACTTGAAGCAATGACAAAGCCATCAGCTGTGTGATTTCTGGCATTCAGCCCCTCCTCACTCTGGAAGGTTCTGTATGTCCCATGCCTCTTCCTAAGCATCTATTTTGCTGCTACTGGAAAAGGAAGTACACAATAATGTTTTAAGGGAAGATTATCAGTTTATAGTTTTAACTGCTTATCTTGCCTTTAAAACTAACATTGAAGGCCAGAAACCTTGTTGGATTATTAGCAACTTCTGACAAAAAACATGTAGCCCCTAAGTAAGCCCAGTATCCCAAGGCAGCAGGAGGTTCAGGTGAGAACTCAGTGTTCAACACAAACTTTTCCTGTCTCTCAGTCCCCCTCTCATATGCTTTTTATTAGCAACATCATAAAAGCAATACTTTGCTTTCAGCCTGGTTGCCTACAGTCTCTGTTATTCTTACCTTATTTAGCAACTGAGGATTTCACTTCAGAAATACTGCACTTGTCTGGATAAGGACTAAACTGATGTAAGGAAAAAGGGGTTAAAATGGGATTACATATAGTAAACTAATTCTTAAGCCTTTTCACATCTCTTTACACTGCTCTGGCAGCCTCAAGCAGCTTCCACCCTCTTTGAAGTCACTCTGTGCTATTAGGCCATTATAAAGGCTCTGGGGAGAAAAGGAATCAGTACCAGACATCATTAATTGGCATATACCATTTTCCTAGATTCTCAAAAATAAGCATGATAACAACTCTATTCTTCATTACAGTTCTTCAGCAGGAAATAAGGTAATAACTGTAGGACACCTAAGGGTAATACACCTGCAACCCCCATTTCCAAAAAAAAGGCAAACATTGATGTATGTATACAGGAGAAGGAGCTTCAGTTCTGCAAACAGATTCTCAAAAAACACCTACCTGTCTTGTGACACAGAATGGCCCGTGGCTGCAGAAGCCAGCCTTGGGAATTGGGCAAGAGCAGAAAGTCAAAGCACTTACGAGCTACAAGTGGTTTATAGACCAATGTGATATAAGCATCTCCAAGATCCACACAGGGAAGGAAAGAAAAAAAAAATGCAAAAATTGCCAAGAGAGAAGATCTGGCAGACTACTTTAGACAGCACATATCCCTGTATGGGATCTCTGCACGCATTTGAGCTGTCTCGTCCATGACATGGGTTGACAGTGTTCCTGAAAGACGTACTGTACCACCACGTTTGCAGGGCCAGGGTGACCCCTGCAACACCCATTTCAGAGGCGACATTAAGACACTGACATACACGTTTTGTCCAGAGGAGAGCCTGCAATATGCTTTGGCAGCATTCCAGAGCAACAAAAACTACAAAATCTCTCTGTTTTCACTCCTAAGAAAGCAGAGATAAGCACCACAGAAGGGTCTTACCAGTTTTCTTGCGCATTTGCAAGGAATAAAGAAATGGTACATTGCCTCCTGTTGCACAAACACCAGTCAGTTTTTGACAGCGTCAGTGCAGCTTCCAGCTCTCTAAGCAAGAAGCAGCTTTATCATCTGCAGCATGAGAGAAGGATGTCAGGATTCTGCTCATGACTAATGACTTCATGCTGTAATGCTTCAGGACTACACCTTGACTTAAATAACTTCAGAAAATTAATTGAAGAGTTATCCAAGCAAGAAGGGGTGAAAAGCTTCAGGACTGTATCCTGCACTTCTAGATGCACATCAAAATTTGCCTCAATATCTCCCTTGAG
Source organism: Anarhynchus alexandrinus (assembly GCA_008711295.1). Taxonomy (NCBI): domain Eukaryota; kingdom Metazoa; phylum Chordata; class Aves; order Charadriiformes; family Charadriidae; genus Anarhynchus; species Anarhynchus alexandrinus. Next base: position 883,831 of record VUYV01000005.1, read on the forward strand.
CTTGTAGCCTCTGGTGTCGTGAGATGTGGACACAGGGTGGGGGAGAGGAAGAAAAAAATGAAGGAAAAAAAAGAAAAAAGAATCACCTGAAAAGAAAGATAAGTAACCGGGGAAATTACAAAGCTAGCTTGTGCAGTAAAGAGGCCAGTGTATAGAATCGATTGAAGCTTTCAATACAAGGGAACAAGGGTCTCATTTCAACTGCTGATCAGTTTAGATTCACAGCCACAATAAAAAAGGCTATGTGCCACGGTTGCGCCTCCAGATTATTAAGAAAGGCTTCTACTTAAGAGTCTTTGTTTCCTTAAGATAGATTCAATATACTTAGTGATTTCTGACCTGATGAGCACTATTCAAAGTTCCCAGAGATCACAATAAGTTTCACACATTAGTAGACTTTTATGCCACCTATCCCTCCAGCTCACAAAATTTAATTCATTGAGGAAAACTTTTTGAAAGCATATGGCCTTGAAACAAGGCAAACAGAAGAAAACTCTCAACTAAAAAAGAGAAAAGTAAAGTTCAAGGAAAGATCAGTAGTTACGGGCATCTACACTTCACAAGACAAAAAAAAAAATACATTCAAGTAGAAAGAACAGCAGGTGCTGATATTGTCTGCAGAAATGTAGCTTATCTGTAACTGTCCCGTTCAATAAAAAGCCTAGAGTTACCCATCTCTGACCCCTGGATACTATCAACAGCTGACACTGAAGCAGGGAATTACCAAAGACTGTCTATATCAGGATAGCTCTCCCGTTTATCTTCTCTGCCATCAAGAACTCATTTATGCAGATCCCAAAACAAAATTTGGTAGGGGAACTGAATCAGAATTAAAACAGACTAAGGAATAAATTCTTCCCCTTCCTATAGAGGACATTTCTTTTGGCCAAAAGTAGGTGCTGAATAACTACTCAAGAACATGCTTAGCAAACGCTACTGCAGGTACAGTCAGGTATCCAGGAAAGAAGTTTAATTTCGCTAATAAAGTGAACAGTTATGTGTGCAACCTCCTCCTGCATTCAAAAAAACAAAGGTCATTTCAGTTGCTCTTAGGCAAGAACACAAGATTTGCAAATGCAGAATTTGTGTAGTAAAAAAAGTGTATAAATGGGCAGTATTTTCCTCAAACTCCATATGGCCAGACTATTGTATCAGATCCTCAGCTGATTTAAACTGCCGCATCGAAGCTGCAAGAGTAGCATCAATACACATCTTCCCACATGCTCCTTCCCCAGTGCATATGGTTTGCTGGTTTATGTGCAGGGAACAGAAAAAAGACTGCAGTCTTGTGGCTTTGCCAATGGTTTATTATTGAAAGGAGGATTGCTGCTCTCTGAGGTGCAGAAATCACAGTTGTTCTTGATGCTGGGACCACAACAGACATTAGTCCCTATAGCCATGCAGGAAGCAAAAGTCAGTCCTCCTGTGCCTGACTTCCTCACTGCAGTAAGTGAATACCATCATTATGCTGTTGCCAGGCACCAAAACTTAAAAACTGGCCATCACCCCTGACAAAATCTTTAATAGTTCTGTGACCTCTGCACATGTGCCTCAGTTTCTTCCTTTTGCCTTACACTATTTAGAAGGGGTGATAGTGGACTAAAGAGCCTGAGATAAGAGCTTAATGTGAGCGTGGTTTGCGATAGACCATTGGGACATACAGTAGTGCTTTGTGCTTAGGAAAGGTCTTACAGTCTGCACATGATCAATTAACCCATACTCCTTCCCCTTCTCTCCTGGAAAAAGGAACAAAGGACATATGCAAAGTATAGGCTGCTTTTTAAGATGAAAATAGGAGGATGGATTTCAGCAGCAAAAATGCTGCATTATGACCTCTTCTCTAAGGGCATTTGCAGAGTCCTGAATATTCTGACCGAAGACACACACACCCTTTTTATCATCAGATAGCTGGCCTGTTTATAGAGAAAAATGACTCATCTAGATGTAGTTCCCTGCTATGAAACTTGATTCTCCTTGATGATACGTGAAACTCATTCAGAGTCGATTTAGTTCTTTCTGGTGGAGCCTTGAGAGCAAACTATGGTGATACCACAAAACACCTAGCAGCAGTGTCAAAGGAACTGGGCACGGCAGCAGAAGAGGGCAATTCACCTTTCAGCAAAAGCCACAGCAGGCCAGCTCTATGGGGTGTTATTGAAAGAGGCTTTAAAGGTAGAGCTCTGATTAAGAACTTTCAGAAAAAATTAAACATTCCTCTTCATTTGACTACATCTAAACATTGCAGATTCTTCCTGCGTAACATCTCAAAGACATCAACTTGCAAGATTCACATAGTCAGAATCTTCAACCAAGCTCTCATTCAATTCATCTGTGTACTGGAGACATCCTCTCCCTCATTTGATACATGCAAAGACTCTTTTCCTCACCTGTCATTGACTTACATCACACCTTTCCTCTGCTTGTTCCCACTTCTCTAGCACAAACGTATGCTACTTGTTTTCACTTTCACGGCCTTTGCAATGCTATCCTTTCCCTTGCCATCAACTCTTACACAAACATCCCATGTGGCAACTATTTCTTCAAATGCCTCAGCAGCCTGGGGGCCACATATGCACAGCAGGCCCAAGAAGCGAACACCCTGCTCTGACAGAGCAAAGCTGGGATACCTCCACAGCCAACAGCACTGATTACATCAGCTACTTTTAATGTCCCAGAAGGTCATGCACTAGGTGACGACCTTACACACGGAGGGAGAAGGAATCAGCTCTATCTTTGCCCTGACAGCTCTCTAGCAGTACTCCACTGAGGCCATTTCTGCCCAAGGCAGTGTTCCTATCATGCAAGACCACTGGTAAAATCTCTTGCCTTGTCTATAGCATTCCCTCCAGTTTTTCCTCCAATGCAGCCATAGATCTGTCTGATATTCCTCCCTGAGTAACATGTTGATTGCCATGGCATTCTCCCAGACTTGACCTTGTTTCTTTGAGTTTGTGGCAATGGACTACACAGCAAATTCAGCTGTCATTTCACTGTAGCATACAGACCATTTGTAAATATGCAACTGTTAACAACTCAAGTGAGGGAAATGCATTCAGCAATGTAGTATTTTACTGCTGGGGAAAAAAGGGTCAAGAGGGATGGCAAGGCATCTCCCAGTCACAAAAATTAACATTTAAAATAACATTCAGAAGTCAGGTTTGAAATTACAGAATCCCAGAATGGTCAGGGTTGGAAGGGACCTCTGGAGATCATCTAGTCCAACCCCCCTGGAAATTCTGAAAAGAGTCACAGGTAACAGCGAGGTTGAGGTGATATTCCAGGCAGCAAAGCAGAGAGTTACACTCTGTAGTGATCTGCAATAATCAGACAATCCAAATCCCAGCACACAGCATCAGACCCAGGCAGCCAGCACAGGGACTCTGGGCATCACCCTTTCCCTCCCCAGACCACATCCCCATCTGCTGTGAGTTGGCCACTAGCAACAGCCTCTCCTGAGCACAGAACCATCTTAAACAAATGCTCACAAATGGCATATTTTATTTCCAGCATCTACTTTTTTCTTTTAAAGTCATTCAGGTTCCTGCTAGGGATGTTGGAGTCAAATGGTGACAAGTGAGTTCCTAGCAGATTATTAACTCTGAAATACCCCAGATGACTCAAAGATCTGTAGGCTGTGTACAATTCCCCAAGAAAGGGTAAGGAAAACTGCTGATTTCTAATGTGATCACTTGTAAGGATAAAATGAATTTAAAAAAAACCAAACCAAACCAAACAAAACGTAAAATTACCAATTTAGAGTGTTTGTTAATATTTCCTGTAACAACCCAAATGAGCAACTGGTATAAATGGCTTTTTTCCTAAAGTTTGGGAGGCTGACATTCCTAGACAGGAACCTGATCTCAACCTGAGTCAAAAGAGGTTTTGTTGTAGTCATTGATTTAATTAGCAACAGGACACACCCGGCAAAGGGCAAAAGAAACAAAAAAAAATTGCCTTAATTTTCAAATTTACATAATAGCCTGAGACAGCACCCTAATTGTCAAACTCCTCCAAAAATATTGACTTCTGTAACACACAGAACTTTCAAACATTTGCTTTAAACTTAATGAAGCTTTTGGAAAGACCTTTACTATTCCTCATTCAAAAAGTAATTAAAATAATTTCAATTCTATTCTTTCCTTAATCTTGAGGAGAAAGCTTAAAGCAACCATCAATAGAATTAAAGCATTATCAATAGAAATGCCAAGTAGTCCTTTTACCTAATATAATCCATGCAGTCTGATCCCAGTGTTGTACCTGCCAGCATCTCTATAGCAGTTTAGTATGAGCAGTAATCACAGACAAGGCCTGAAAGCTGTTTTCCTAGCAAATTTCAGTTTCAATGAAGAAAATGTAGAGGGCTGAAATGAAGAACAACTGCTACACTTGGTATGGATATGCTGTTCATGTTCTAATATTTCTATTCTATATTTTTAATAGGTGTTTCTATAGCTTTAGTAGGTGTTAAAATAACAGCATAGATTTCTAGCAGCCTAGACCCTCACACCAGTCATAATACTGTCATCTAACATTCATTTCACTTACGGTGGGTAACAAGAGAAGGATTAGACACCATTTTCTTTTTTTTTTTCTTTTTCCTTAAATGAAGAAAACCAGAACTGCTTAATAACTTACATCAAGTTCCTGGTGTGGAAACTGCTGCATTAAAATTAACAGTGGGAAAAGAATTCTGTGAGACTCAACAAGATAGAACGATTTTGTTTGAAGTCGCTGGATAAATTCGTCTTTATATTTCATAGCAAGATAATGAATGAGGAATGACGCACATTTGTCTCTCTGTTTCCCAACATAGTGAATGTCTCAGCAAGCAGTTGTATTACCGACAGCACTAGAAAATTACAAATTTCAAAATGAAATGTGTCTTACCATCACCTAACAGAGTGGATACCACAGCAGTGAAGACATTATCTCAACTGTATTTAAATCACAGATTTCACTGATACCCTATTCATCCTTAGCAATGAGCTACGCACATACCAAAGTTTCTGACAACCAAATTCCAATTCCTTCTCTCACCTCACTGTTCAACAATTGCAAAGTAGTAGTTTAGGGGCACAGTGGCACTTGTATTGCTTTTCCACTGAGCTGAGAAGAGTCTAAAAGGGAACATGTCATGATGTTTTACAGGAGGAGCAGGAATCTCTGATTTGACTCCAAGGAGAGCTGAGAGATGACAGTTGCGGTGGTGAAGGGAAGTGAAGATAAGCGTGCTTCCTCATACAAACATTAGATGTGCCAACGAGGAATGAGGCCCTGCTGGATTTGCTACCCACAAACCAAGAAAATCTGCTTCATAATATCTCGGTTAGTGATAGCCTTGGCTGCAGCGATCACAATATTGTGAAGTTTGGGATCCTGCTGAGCACGCTGAAGGTTAGTACAAAGACAAAGGGTTTAGATTTTAGAGGAGCAAACTTCAGCTCACTCAGAGCTCAGCTGGGAGGGATTCCGTAAGAAGCTTCCGTGGAGGATAAAGGAGATAGCAAGTGCTGGGAGTTTTTCAAGAACACTCTCCTGGAAGCACAAAACCAGTTCATCCCCTTTAAAGGTAAGGGAAGTAGGCAGAGCAAGAGACCCCCTTGGCTTAACCGCGAGCTTCTGAGTCTGCTCAAAACCACAAGAGAAGCATACCAGAGATGGAAAAGTGGACGAATACCTGATGAGAACTACAGAGGCATTGCCAGGGTGTGCAAGAGATGCAGTTAGAAAAGCAAAAACTCAGCTCAAATTGAAATTGGCCAGAGATATCAAAAACTACAAGAAAAGGTTCTTCAGGTATGTAAACTACAAGCAGAAATAGACAGAAAATATTGTCACGCTGTTGAACAGGAGAGGTGAATTAGTCACCAACAATGCTGAAAAGGCAGAGGTTCTTAACATTTTCTCACCTCTGTCTTTACCAGCACTGTTGGGCCCCAGGCCTTGGAACAGCAATCCAGGTTGATGCAAACACAGACCCACCATCAGTGAAGGAAGAGTTGGTATGTGACCTATTACAGGAGCTTGAGCCCTACAAATCGATGGGCCCTGATGTTATCCACCCCAGGGGGTTAGGAGAGCTGGCTGCTGTTTTTGCAAGGCCGCTCTCCATATCTTTGAGAAGTTGTGGAGATCAGGGGACGTCCCAGAAGACTGGAAGAAGGGTAATGTCACCCCCATCTACAAGAAGGGCTTAAAGGAAGATCCAGGAAATTATAGGCCCATCGGTCTTGCTTCAGTCCCTGGGAAAGTTATGGAACAAATCCTCCTGGGGGCTAACACAGGTCAAATGAACCTCGTTATTGGGAAAAGCCAGCACAGATTCCCCAAGGGCAAATCATGCTTGACAAACCTGATCACCTTCTATGACAAAGTAACCTGCTCAGTTCATGTGGGGCGAGCAGTGGACATTGTCTACCTGGATTTCTCCAAGGCTTTTGATAATGGTTCTCCACAGCCTCCTCCTAGAGAAACTGATGCATTATGGTCCATACAAGTGGTCTGTGCGGTGGGTGGGGAACTGGCTGACAGGCTGCACCCAGAGGGTGGTGGTAAATAGCTCCTTCTCAAATCAACAACCTGTCACAAGTGGGGTCCCCCAGGAATCCATATTGGGCCCAGCGCTGTTTAATATCTTCATAAGTGATCTGGATGATAGGATCAAGTGCACCCTGAGGAAGCTTGCTGATGATACCACTCCATTGCTGATGATATCACTCCACTGGGAGACAAACGCTATCCAGTTTAATCTAGATCACACTAATAAGGCACCTGACTTAGGACCCATGCAAACTTCTCTGAGCTTTTCACTTCTGCCTTATCAGCACCACAAAGCAGCTCCCAATTTGGCTCAGCTTTTCATTCCTGTGCAGGATGACAGTGTGTAGGCTTTTACAAATGGATCACGAACCTGAAGTAAAACGCTACTGCTTACTTCCAGATGGTTCCAGCACATACTTGTTAAACCTCTCAGCAATTGCTGTATGCAGCATTAAAAAGCCACAAGGAATAAATCTTAAAGGGACATTGTCAGGATTGACTGCCACAACAGACTATGTGCAAAAATCAACATATTAGAAAGCTATACAACAAAACTACATACCATATAATTTTATGTGATTATTAATGAGACTCGATATCCACCCTGTGATCAAAGAGAAGACTGGCCTTTGTTTCCAGGCTTCTAGCATTTTCACATACAACTATTCATATTCCTAAATGTCTGCATGATCCCACTGTATACAATGCAATCTGCTGCAGGAAAACATTACTTTTGTACTATCTTGCTTTTAGTATTGCCAAAACCTGTGTTCTGTTCCACTGATACGTTTGAAGATCAGAAATAAGGTAACATTTACCAAAATAAAGGTATTGGTTTGTTGGCTGGTTTTCAATAAGTTCCAGATTGTTTCCATTGTCTCAATCTCCAACCAAAACAAAGAGACAGAAATTGCAATGAAGATTTCATTCAGGAAGAAAGAAAAACAAACAAACCCCACCACCACCACCTCTAATCCACCCATCTGGCTTTGCAACATGCTTGGTTGTGTTATGCCCGAAACCATTCCAAGTTTATTGATTTATTCTGGTCTTCAAAAGAGAATCATAGCTTTAAAGAAATAAATGGATAAACAGACTTCTCTTTAATATCTCAAACATTTACAAACAAATCTGTCTTATGCACAGGAGAAATAAGCAGGGCCTATAAGATTTCAGCATTTTTAGGTGAAAACCAGACCTTTTAGTATTAGAGACACTTGTGTCTTTCACAGTATAGCTGTCTGCAGACATTGTTCTTGTCTGTCTATCACCGAGTTATTAAAGCTCTCTCTTGCAGCCAGTGCAAAGGAATGCCTAAAAAAAGGTTAGTGCAAATGTTGTCAAACACTGGTGTTCAATTACTAGCTAGACAACAAACTAAGGAGCAAAGGGTGTTTGTCTACCTCCCACAGTTAAAACTTAAGTAAAACACTTTAGTTTTAAAACTCAGTTTTAAAATCTCAATAACTATCCCCACTTTAAAAGCCTCAGTGAAAAGATTTCTCCCACAGCATGTCTAATTGAAACAGGAATATTCCCATAGTGAAGTGTGGTAGAGCGAGTGTAGCACGAATTGGCAATAGCTTAGATTTGAGTCACCTCTCAGAGATGTAATTCCATTGATTTCAACTAAATGACTTCTGATTTGTGCTATTGTAAGAAAGAAAAAAGAGAGAAAGGAAGAGCTCTCATCTTGATTTTGCACCAGAGAACTCAATAGCAGTTATGGTGTTGACTGCAGTGAGTGCCAGATGCAACTCAGCGCCTGAAGAACACAATTTTTAGATCTGGTAAATTCTATTGCAGCTCCCTGGGAGCAAAGACCCAGATAACCAGTTTCTGCTGAAATTTTTGCTGTCCACGATTTGATCTGAAAACATTAATGAAGGGTAACTCTTAAAAAGAAAGAAATTATCTCAGAAACATCTCTCCCACTGTGCACAAGTAGAGTGAAAGTGCTAATGTGTTTCCTTTACCAGGCACTAAGGCAGCAACGTATGGGAGTTGATCCTGCAAACACTGCATGCTAGTTTTGCTTTAATCACCTAGTAGGAAAGTAATTTCATAAGCGAGAGCAACACGACTAAGTACCGGTAATGAATCTTGGAATCCATGTGGTGAAAAGAGTGAGAAGTAGAGACTTTAAGTAACATGCCAGACAGTCATTATGCTTGTTCTCAGAGCTGACCCTGGCTGGAACCTGAGCGTATTCTTTATTTGGCTGCTTGCTATGAAAATGTTAAATCTTGCACTATTTAGCATGTATGACTATCAATTTGTTTTCAATAAATAGAGGAAAAAGCAGTATTTAAATAATCATAAAATAAATTAATGACTCAGCCCGGTGCGTTTTCTGGATTCTTAACAATTTGCTACGGCTAATGGTCCTTGCTTTCACCTCACACCATTAATTTTCAAAGTCATCATTAATCTCCAAGAAAAGCATTGAGCTTTGATCATTATTTGCTTAATTACATGGAAAAATAGACAGATTGTTAATATTAATTTGCTTTACAACAGGCCAACTAAGTTATCTTCAATTCTCAATGCATTCTACAGCTGCCATTTTATGCCAGGTAATAATTAATAAAATTATTAATTTAAACAAAGCTTTTTACTTTTATTAGTGAGATAGAAAATCCTTATTTAAGCTCATCAACACTCATATTTTATTACCCAAATCCTATTGTATTTTGTTTACCATATGTGAGCCCCCAAGGTAAAGCAATTGCAAGCTTTACCTTGACATTTCTATGTAAATAGCTTGAAGTTATGCATGGAAATCTCATAAGACAGGTTCTGTCTTTCAGGGAAATGGGAAAATGTTCTTCTAAAGACTAGAAGGACAAATTTAAGACCAAAGTCATGAGAGTAAAGGTGGACTTAAATATTTAAAGTCAGAGAAGTCTAACTTCTCAGAGAAGCAGGGAACTTTTTATGTCTTGACACACTTATTTGGAAATCTCAGCTGCCCCCTTAGACTTTAGCTTTCCACAAGCCTTCAGGGGACAGCTTGGTGAAAGTATCCTATTTTTTTAATACGAAAAAAATATTTTCCTGACTTTATATAGCTAGTCACTGAACCACTAAGGGGCAAACAATTTCTGAATGAAGAGAATAAAAAGGCAATTTTGGCATGTGCTTGTCAGCCAAAGTATGGCAAATTTTGTTTGGGTGTGGCGCCTGCATAAGCTCTTCTTTTGCTCCTTCATCACCTTGAAGTGAGAAGAGGTGAGACTTGACATACTCAAAATCTCTATATATTTAAAGAGTTCTCCTACCTAAGCATGTGAAGGACTAAAAGAAAGGGGAAACAGAACATCCTCGCTGCAACTTTAATTCAGGTGGATTCCTTGTATAATATGAGTAGAAAGGCTCCCATTAAAGATAGGCATGGACTCTCATACAATGGAGGGAGAGGAGATGGGCATTAAATCACAGTCCTCCAAATAGTCAGAATTGGCTTTCACACAATTCATACTTCTCCATCCTTTCTGTTGTACATATAATCTGAATCAGAAATGTGGGCTGAAAATTACTTCTGGAGACTCCATCACTGATGTAGGATCAAATAACTTGACATCACCAGGTGCTCATCTGACATGCTCCTAAAAACCCCTTAAGGGCTGATACAACTTCCCCAGATATCTTTTACCCTTTCAAATCTACCATTAAAATCAGGGCATCATGCCTATTTTGTAACTGAAACAAACTAAATAGCATCAGAAGTTCAATGCATTGCTCCTTAGCCAAGCCTAAACTTCTTATCATTTCCCAGCTATTGTTGTATTTGAACCATCTTTCAATACGTCACAACCAATTTGTCAGCCTTAGTGAAGTGAGACGGTCCTACCAAGACATCATGAACACGCTGACCAAAAGATTGCTTCTTTGGCCATTGATCTTCCCAGAGAAGCAACTGAATAACATTTTCCTCAAAGCCAAGCAGTGTTTACATCTGAGTATCTGACCCAACTTTTCATTTCAACATACAATAATATGTTATTAATTTATTATATGTTAATTCTTGTTTTTAAAATAAGACAGGATGAGGAAGACTTCTGATGAAAGCTCTGCAGTGGAAGATGACAGACAAAGTAAGGTTAAAAATGATGCTCCCTTTAATGACAACATTCCTCGTATTTTTTTGAGGTTTCTTTCTTGAAGTGGGGAGAAATTGCTCTTTCCTGTGATTGCTTTCTGTTGTCATGTGATGTACACTTTCCTCTCTCTCATTATCAAAAAGCACATTCACTTATTCTTCTGCTTTAACTTCCTTCAGAGGATAAAAGACGACAACAGTTTGGGTCCATCTAGGAACCAGAGAGTAAATAATACATCAAACCAGAACTCAGCCGATTTAATTTGGCTCAGGAACATGGGAGATTTGAAGTGAACAATTTTTGTGACACAAAGAGTAATGAAAAGTTGACAACACGAAATGGAATTCTTTTACCATTACAAGCAAGTCTGACAAGGCTTTGGGTCACATCCTCTGATCTAGATTGACTTTTAGAGGCAGAACCCCAAATCCTTGTCACTGACAAAGAAAGGGTATACTTCATCTTCAACCAACTTCCCGAGCAGGAATAATCAACACAATGGTTAGGAATTCTTTTGCAATATCTCTAAGCCCAACCCCACCCACTGGTTTTCACTGCATAATTTCTAAGTTGTTAATGTATTGCAATAAAATTAAAGATCTAAATGTTTACACAGCATCACATTTCACTATATACCACAGATGGCAAGAAAACTATTTCTTAGGTTATAGCATATAAAGCAAAGGGGCACAAGGGAAACCCAAAAGCATACTGAGATAATATTGATATATCAGTATTTCGGGAGTAAAAGTGGGAAAGGAGAGAGATTTCCCTCTCTCCTTTAAGCTTACTCCTTTATCATACCAAAATAACCAGCATCAAACCCACTTTTATTCTAAGGACAAAAAATCAGATCAGATTCACACATCAGACTATCAGTGGATTAGTGGATTTCATAATTCTCCCCTGTATCTCCAGTGCTGGATGTTCCTTTCTTTTCTTCCTCTATCACATTTTCTTGCCCCCCCCAATTCTCTGCCTGACTGCAAAATACTGAATCTTTTGCAGGCTTCTTTTTTTTTTTTTATGATAGGAAGTGTGACCCTAATACAGTGTTTCCACTGCCTTCCTTGTTTTTCTCTTTTCTCTCTCTCTCATCCTGTCCTACTCTCTTTTAATCTCAGTTGAACAAATCTCTTTCCCCTTTTACTTCTAGTAACTAAGAGCCGAGGCAGAAAGAGATTAACTCACCACAGGATTCCTTTAAGTCTGTGAAGCACTGGAGGTAAAGTCAGTGCATAAGAAAGTTGACAGGTATTAAAGCTCTGGTACTGCAAATAGATAGACATGTGATTAGATCTTTGCACAGAATTAAGTATATATTTAAGCGCTGACAAGATTGGGGAATACAGCTATCTCACTTTGGGGGAGAAAAATATAAATACAAGTGCAAAGTACAAAAAGCCAACATGGCAATATGGCACGCCTTAGAAATATTTTTCTGGCACATCCACATTACTAACCACAAAGCATTAACACAAGTAAAATTTTTAGGACAGCTCAGGGGCCAAGAATAACTTTGTACCATATTACTCCATCACCCAGCTTGTTCATGTTATGACTTTTTTGTTTGGGTTTTGGTGTGTGTGTGTTTGCTCAAATCAGCTTCTACGTGTTCAAGGTGCTTACATCAATGCCATTGCTACTAGAATTTGTGTGCCGTGGCCCATAAGGATTAGTTGCTTTAGTTTCCAAAAGTCACCACTCCTCTCAGGAAGCCAGTTATCAGTTCTTAGGGCTGCTAAATTTAAATGGCAGAATTTGTCTCTCAAATGATTATAAAATAACCAGTTCTTTCTCCCAGTTAAAATCACTCACCTCTAATGACTATGTTTTGACTAGTCACACGGTGACAAGTGTCAGAAACTGCAAACACAATTTAAAAGACAGAAGAGAGTCAGATGGAGGGAGATGACCCAGTTTTAAACTCACCTCTGTTACAAAAACCTTGATGATTCTTATAGGCATGGACTGCACTGCCAGGGGCTTATGTACCTTTGCTGAATCACTGCTACCCAGTGCTCCACCAGCCTGCTACCCTCTCTTAGCCCCCAGTCCTCAGCTGGCAGAGGGGGACACTGCTCCCAGTGCGGGACTCAGCAGAGGTCCATGGCTGCAGAACCAGAGTTGGCATGCTGGGGAGGAGGAGGCACATCTCAATTTAAACCCCAAACAAAGTATACTCCTGCATTTACAATCAACTACTTCAAGTATTACATGCACTTTTAAAAAGTCACAGCAGACTTGCACACTGCTGTCAGCCCATTTGTTTCTGTTCCAAGTTTATTTCACTGCAGCATTTGTTTCACGCTGCCACTAAGAACATGCTTCAGCTATCTTGCTGTTAGTTCATCTCAAGTACAAGGGCAGAGCTAACGCTCTCCATTAAGGTCAAGGCAGCATGACTATCCCCAGGTTCCTCAAAGCCCTGTCCCTTCACAGATCTCTAATTATGCACAAATCCTGGTGTAATTCTCCTTTACTCTGTGCTCCAGCAATAGTAATAAACAATTTTGCTTCTTCAGCAGCAGCTGCCTGCAAAGGACTAAATAAACTCTTCACATTTTTTTACTTGAAATAAAGCACTTAAGTGGTAAAAACAGCAAGCTCTCCCTATTGCTAAAAGGAAGCTGAAAGACCTCAAATGGAGAAGTAACATTTGTGGAGGCAGAGAGATGGGGGAAAAAAAGAAACAACCAACCAAAAAAAACCCCTTGTTTCACTGGCCAGTCCTCCTCAGCAACTGCTTCAGGCCCTGAAGACCACTGGAAAAACTGAAAAAAGAAAACACAGGCTGATTTTTCCCTGACAAGGGAAGATCGACTGATGTCATCTACTTGGACTTGTGCAAGGCATTTGACACTGTCCCACATGATATCCTGGTCTCTAAATTGGAGAGACATGGATTTGACAAATGGACCACTCGATGGATAAAGAACTGGCTGGAC
>VUYV01000005.1:897737-994416 GCA_008711295.1 Anarhynchus alexandrinus
CAACATAAGAAGAATATGGACCTGTTGGAGCGTGTCCAGAGGAGGGCCACGAGGATGATCCGAGGGCTGGAGCACCTCTCCTATGAGGAGAGGCTGAAGGAGTTGGGGCTGTTCAGCTTGGAGAAGAGAAGGCTCCGGGGAGATCTTATTGCGGCCTTCCACTACCTAAAGGGGGCCTACAGGAGAGCTGGGGAAGGACTTTTTACTAGGGCATGTAGTGACAGGACAAGGGGGAATGGCTTCAAACTGGAAGAGGGCAGGTTTAGACTGAACGTTAGGAAGAAGTTTTTCACTTTGAGGGTGGTGAGGCACTGGAACAGGTTGCCCAGAGAGGTTGTTGAGGCCCCATCCCTGGAGGTGTTCAAGGCCACGCTGGACGTGGCCTTGGGCAACCTGGTCTAGTGGGAGGTGTCCCTGCCTATGGCAGGGGGGTTGGAACTCGATGATCTTCAAGTTCCTTTCCAACCTAAACCATTCTATGATTCTATGATTCTATGATTTTTCATCCAACTTATTTGGTTATTTACTTGCTGAAATTAGTCCCTTTTTCCTGATCCTTTCAGGGTTGCCATGTGAAGTACAACAAGAACTTTCATTTATTCAAGTGATGTACATCAAAGGGCCAAATAGTCAGACACGTGAGACCTTTTGCAGACTTCAAACTCAGCAAGTGGTAAAACAACGGTGGCAAAATCAAGCCTTTTTTTTTTTTTTCCCCCATGCACTAGAGTAGTGCTTTGTACTACCCTGGATATCCTCAAGGAAGATCTTACTCTTCCTTCTAGATCCTTTCTGGATTGCAGGCAAGATAGCAGAAAGTAAGAGCACAGAGTGAAAGCATTTGTGATAATAGTTCACAGAAAAAAATAGCTCTTTTGACGCTATGCTCTAATCTCACCTGAAGAGTAGCAGGACCTTGTAAGCTACACGTGGCCTCAGTGAGGTCAGTCTGGCCCTGCACAGACACAACACTATGCTCCTGCTGTTCTCACTGCACAGCCCAGACCACCAGAGCTGTAAAGTCAGCCCACCCCAGCACAGCTTTGGGTAACAACACGTTCACCTGCCCGGTATTTCCTTCCTCCATTTACTCTCCTTATTTGGTAAATCTTGCACAACTCCTTTAGACAAAGCTAAATGTCATCCACCACAAAGATACTGTAAGTAATAGAATTCTTTAGCTCCCCCTTCCAGTGAAAAATCTGTGGCAAAAATGAAAGTAGTAAGAAAATATAGCACTTACAACATAGGGTTTTGACATTTGGGGGAGAACTCTTTTCATGGGCCTGGTTACAAAGTAGATCAAAAGTATATGTTCAATTTTGATCCTAACAACATAAAACCCATTATACTAAATCATTTCCCCACGGAAAGATTTCAATATATATGAAACCGTCAAAAATCTCCATTATACACATAAAGGGTACTACGTTATGTACCAAAAAAAAAAAAGTAATATAAAACCTACAGAGAAATGGGAAAGATAAATGAACACTTACCACAGAGGCTGGGCAATTCCTAAATGGCAAAGGGTCAGAAAAAAATCTTCAGGTTATATTGTGAAGCATTTCTATTATCTTTGTGACTGAGTAGAGCACAGGGACTGCTATCAATAAATGTCCATATATGTTTTATAGTTTGGCTCGCTACAGCCTATTTCAATTTTCACTGACTTGTTGAAAAAAAAAAACAAAAACCAGAAAGAGCAGGCCTGCCAGCAATACAGGAAGAGACTACTAAACACACTATTCTATACTTTGACTTCAAAAAAGACAGAATTTAAACCTTCTGAATTCTATATGCACAGAAGTACCACTATCTTCCTTCATGAGCTAATAAAGAAACCCCAAGGAAACATAAACCATATGCTAAGTTAAGCACATGCTGGGACATTAGTCATGACTTTGTGTTTCTTCTTAGAATTGCTTTAAAATATTCATGTCAGATAATCATAAAACATCCTGAATTTTAAAGAAGTTGCAAGGAATACCAACTGATCCTAAAGAGTAAGTTCCCCCTTTCCAAGTACATGCCTGGATCCATGGGGGTCTGTATTCTTTTGCTAGCTCCAGTGGTTTTTGGCTGATATACCTGCATCGACTGAAATAGAGTTACACTGAACAAGCACCAATATAAGATAGCTCGCAGTGTGTTCTGATCTCTTTGCTCCCTTTTCTCCATCTTAATTCATCTTACCTGAAATAACATGTGTTTATTACAGGGGTCAAAAAAAGCCTGTGAACTTTTGACTCAAAATGTTTTCCAAATTTCAGCCTGTAACACTTCACAAGCCTTCTGAAGTCCCTTACATAAAGCAATACAAGGATAACCTACATTTATGGGTCTCTCTTACACTGATAAGAATCAGCATTATAAAACATTGACATTTTAATCTCTGAAACAGATATAGCATACACAGACAACCAGTTCGAAGTCCATTCTGCAAGGCCCAAAGTAATTGCTTGGTCTAAACCTTGAAATCTTTTATTGCGTTGCTTCCTGAGTACATTTGTCAAACTCAATGGCACACTATTAACATAGATGTTTGTCTTATGTCACCAGCTTTTCATGCCCATTTGTTACTAAACAGGATTGAAAGCAGGAGGATCAGACCATCTCCATAGTCAGTGCTGGACTCTAAACCAGTGAAAATGGTGAATGTACTGCCCTGTCCATTCTGAGATACAGTCTCGTTTATGTGAGATGTTTTTCCCATAGATTTCAATACCTACCAAGTGTTTAAGACAGTATATTCTCACATCTGACCAGTCTCCAATTTTTAGATTGGCCATCAATAGCTATAAAGCAGTCCAGAAATCAAATCATTATGGAATAAAACCCACAGGGATTAAAAGGAAGTGCTGTATTTAGCAGATATTTGGACTATTCAAAAACAGTACAGTAAGTTGCATTCTTTTACCAACTTTACCAGAGAAATTCTGAACTACTTTGTGGAAAACAATTGCCTTCTGTTCTATTCTGTAGACAAAGAGTCATTTCTACACCACTTATCCTTATCTGGTGCAATTCTTCCATAGTCTGACCTAGCAGGGCTCCGTAAAGCAGCAGTTAAGTGCAGTGCACCATTAGTGATGAGGAAGATGCAGACCTGTGCACACAAGTGGTTTAAGTTAAACTCCTTCCAGCTGTGTAACAGAAGAGGCACATACTTTCTAACACCACAGTCAAGGTGGTGGCCAAGATGACAACTTGTGACTCACAAGTCCTCCATTCTCAGATCTACAACAGACATTATTTGTAGCCTTGAGCTAATTTTTCCACACCTCAGTCAGCGAAATGGGAAGACCAGCTCTTCCTTCCCCACTGCTTCCACTCCCCTCTTAGCGTTGTGACACTGCACGGGTGGGAAAAAAAAACAAACCAGAACAGAAAGAAATATCTCACGGAGGTAATGATACACAGCTTCTGGCTAACATGTTACACTGCTTAGGATGCCCTTTTATCTCGGTGTATCTGTATGCAGCAGTGTCAAGTGAAGAGGGCTCTAAGTTAGCTTGCTTGGCCCCCAGAAGCAACATAACTGCATTAATATAGCACGCAAAGCTAAGATACTTCTGGCTTATACCGTATTTTGCCACACTGAGGTATCATTTGGCACACTATCAGTCTGCCACCCACCATGTTTAGTACAGACGATAGTCCTATCACATCTAGTGCGATAATATGTCCACAATTGCTACATCAACACTGAAAGGAAAATACAGTTTGGCTGGTAGGTGCAAAAGAGGCTTGACCCTGCAATGTCAGGCAGTCACTGAGACAAGGCTGTACCTACAGTGTTGCAAAAAGGTGCACAGCAGGATTAGACTAAAATGCATTAAAAAAAAAAATCAGTGGTTGCAAGCAGGTTTTAGAATTAACACGCACACTAACAATTCCCCTGGTGCTCCTCTCTGCCTGGAAAGTCAGTGTAACAGTACACGTGGGAAAGTATTATTTTTTCTCTAGAAAGGAAAGTCATCATCTTTTTTGTTTTTAATCCTATGAAACATACGCATAAAAATAGAGTCCCATGAGAGATCAGCAGTCTACGTTATAATAGCTAAATAAAAAAATAATTTTAAAAAAGGCACAAAAAGGAAGAAAGGCTTGATCCTGCAAAGTTAGAAGCATTCTATCCTTGAATTAACAAAGCATTTCAGTCATTGCTCTGCCTTTAAGTTCATGAATATTCCTCACAGATCTCAGCAGAACTATGTAAATACGTAGAGGTAAGTATGTGCTTAAGTGCTGCGCTGGGTAAAAAACATAGCAGTTTGAGCTCTGCAGAATCAAGGATTATGTTTAAATCTTCTGTGGCTGATTTTGTGCTAAAGTAAATGCTAGTGTTTACCTGAATGTCTCATTCTTCTTTCATTCATTCCTGATACATCAGAAATGCATATTGTTACAGTTAAGACTAAATATTTGCTCCTACTTATCACAATTAGATACTTCATGATAAAGGAGAAAGAGGCTTTTATAGGGCTTGAAAGTGCTCATTTCTTGTCCTTATTTCTAGTGTTCTAAGCTGAAAACTTTTTGCCCCTGACAGAATTAGTGCACATTCTCCGTATGATTTGACTTTCTAGCAGAAGACTTTTATAAAGGAGTAAAAACTGTTCCATTTCTAAAATTAGAGACTTGCATGCTAATTCCTTTTCCCACTTTTAATTTTGTTTTGCGCTATACTGATGCTGAAGCTGTGTGTGCGCAAACAATCTAATTTCCATAGAAGTTAGCCATGCCCTGGATAGACATGTAAAAAGAAATTGAAATAGATGTTTTCCACTGCACAATGAGGATGGGATCACCTGGTTCTTTGATAGCTACACAGCTGAAGCACACTTTCATCTCAGAAGAAAGAAAGTATTCAGCAGGCAACAGAACTACCAATGGTAGCTTTCTAGCTACTTACCACCACACAAGCCAAACATAAGCAGGGAAAAAAGCCACAAGTAATAAACAAATCACAGTTAATAAATCACATGAACAAAGACTTGCAAAGGAAACAATAAAGTCATTACTACTCTGACATTGCCCTTGTATTGCCTGTACATACTCTCTTTGTATACACAATTTTCTTCTGAAGCCTTAAGTCTCCACTAATTGCTGAGGGGAAAAAAAGGACAGACAACTTAGAAAGAATTCACGTTATTTTACCTTAACATCAAATAAATACGCAGGCAAGAGGAAAGGGTACCTTATGACTGTGCTATCAGCCTCCCATACTTGAATTCCTTTGTGTTGCAGAATATAGTAGGTGGGGGTGGTTTTTTTGGTTGGGTTTGGGTTTTTTTTATATATATGTGGACTTATAACAAATCTGCCACTAGTTAACTTATTTCATAAAAAAGGTTCTCAATTTTTTTCAATACTTGTACAGAAAAGATTTACAAGAATGAAAAAAAGCAAGAAAGTAAAATGCAAATTCAGGTCAGTTTGAGCCCTCGAGTACTTAATGGATAGGAAGAAGAATATTTGCAAAGAAAAAAAAATTTACATTCTAATTTTACAGCATCATGAGGAATGAAACAGCAATGCAGTCAAACAGTGCCCATTTTGTTAAAAATGCAAACTTGTCACATTTTGAAGGGGGAATGAATTTACTGAAAACAGGTCAAGCTGGTGCCACACACTGCTCTTATCCCCAAGGTTTGAATAAAAAGGCCCAGACCTGTGAAGCTGGCAAAAATGTCATGCAAAGTTCCATAAACTACATAAACACTTAGAAAAGATGCCAACATTAAGCTGCATGGATATCTGAAAACACCACTGGACTAAAAAAGTTTAAAGTTTTTTTTACTTACATTATTCCACAGCGTTTTAATTCTCCAGCAAAACAGCTGTTCCAAATGTCTTTGTAGCCTATTTTCCATGAGCAGTTCCTGCAGAGTCAAAGACGCCTCATTCTTTGATGGGATTACAAGTTTGGCTGATAAAGACAAGAGAAGAAATACAATATACTCAGAATTCTGTAAGGTTTTTAAAGCCCTAAAGTATATAGTTAATGGATTAAAAACTGACTAAATGACACTAAGTGTTGAAAACAAGAAGAAAAGAAACAGAAAAAAACATTTGTTAGAGGTAATCAAGACTCAACAGAAGTCAGTCCCATTGACAATATAGTATTTACAGTCTGCAGGTAAATATTACATCCCTGCAAATACAACTAGCAGCAAACACAATCAGAATGATAAACAATGAAAATGAGCGTGTTCATTCAGAATGGACCCAAATGTTTATTAAGCTGAGTCTACACACACACAAAAAAAAAAAAACACAACCAAAAAACCAAAGAAGTTGTAGTGCACCCCAATTTAAAGTTATAAACCTATGCATAAAGTTTGTCATCCACACCTACAGAGTGGGGGACCCCGCCTCACTCCGCAGCAACTCTAAAATGAGTGCCAAGTTCCAGTGCGATCCTTGGTTGCAGGAAAGACAAGAATAACAACAAATGGGGATCTTGTTCTGCTCATCTCTGAGGCACTGCTGAGACCCATAACAAAATACTGCACATGGACTACTTCTCATGTTTTAAGGATATTGAAAAATTGAGAAGGACGGATAGAAGAGGTTTTAGGAATCAAACTGAGGGACAAAGAATAAAAAAGTTAAAAAGCCACCTTGATTAGACCTTTTTTTTTAAAAGGAGAAAATATCTGTTATCGTGGCTTTTAAATCCTGCAGAGTAAGTCTAGCAAGACCCAATGACAAAAAAACCCAAAGAAAACCCCAAAAAACAAAACCACAAAACCAAGTGAGGCAAACTGAAATTAGATAAAGCTCCCAACCCAGCCCTCCTTCATGCTTTCCCCAGGAGGATACAAGATCAGTCAATTCTGGGCCGGTGCCTCCCGACAGCCATTTCCTGAGGGCTGCCTTATGCTGGCTCAAACAACGGGCCAGAGTTGCACGGAGCTGCCCCTTGTTGGCCCACTCGTCTCTCGGCTGTCACCAATTCCTGCTCTCAGATGTCAGCAGCCCTGTTCTCCTCTCATTACTGCCAAGTCACAGCCTACAGGACACACTGTCCCCTCAGGAATTAAATCCAGCACACCAGCCACCTCAGGAAAATGGCCGCTGCACATGGGGCACCTCAGGCAAATAGCCACCTCGTGGCCACCGCACAAGAGGAGCCTCAGGCAAGCGGCCACCACATTTGGGGAACCTCAGGCAAATATCTGCCTCAGGTAAAAGGCCACCACACATGGGGCTCTGCAAGCAAACGGCCGCCACAGACAAATGGCCGCTGCATGCACTCCTACCTTTGCTGTGTCCCCTGCAGTGCTGAGGGCTGCAGGACACACTGAAATCAGCCAGCCCTGAAATCAGCCAGCCCAAAAAAGAGGGGTTTTCCTTTCACACCCCCAAAGCAGGACTTGGGAGTCCTGCGCTGCAGCAGCTGCACCCAGGGATGTGCTGGCCATGCTGGCCACCTCTCCACCGCCGCAGGGCCACCAATGGTCACCAGGCCAGCTCCGGGCTCACTCCCCCACCTCTGCTCCACAAGCATGTTATCCACGAGTGACTGGTGTGATCCCTCCACAGCTGGGTTGTGGGCTGGGGTTTACTGGGGGCAAAAGGGAGACAGGCCCTCCCCAGCACACAGGCTCTCCATCATGTTCTCAGCACATTTCCTCCCCTTCCTCCTGACCGCCCTGAGGCGTCCATCACCGGTGAGCTCAGGGCAAAGCCATCCCTTTCCAGGAACCACGCGCTTGGGAAGTTTGCAGTGCAAAATTGGAAACAGAGAAATAAATTGCAGAGGTAAACTCTGCTCCCAGAGGCTAAACCCATTGCCGCAGTGATGGCGGAGAAAGGCAACCTACGTCTGAAAGGGGGGGAGGGGGGAGCTGCGCTGCAGATCTCCACTGCCGCTCAACATAACTCGCCATCAGCAGCATGTCTGCCGGGCTGGGGGATGGGGGAGGAGGGGGAAATCGCATTCCTTTCGTGGGCCATTTTAGCTAATACCTGCTGCGACCACAGGTTTGCTCGTAAAAACAATCTCTGCATCAAATATTAAAGCATTTCCAGGGAAGTCTGTAAGTTCTGTACTTACTGCACTCAATCTTTTTTGTTCATTCCATCAGTCCTTATTAAATAATTAATAACAGGTAAAAAATGATTGTTCACATTAATACAGTTCCTAGTATTGTTAAAAGAGCAGCTCCACCTGATGTCCACTGCTCAGTACCAAGTGATGCACGGTGCTGATTTACCCTTCACATTTAAGTTTTGAGCTAAAGGGTGATTCTTTTCCCCTGGGTACAACTGACACTTTCCACCTGAGCGTGCTTGCAAGAGGCTCACCGCCCCGGGGACCAGCTCCCGGGGAGACACGGGCATCGCAGATGCCCTCAGCCCTCTGGTCCGGGGCACGGCTGGCTCCTAAGGCTTCAGCCGCTCACACTTCCACACCTTTGGCAGCTCTGCATATTCACCCAGGCCTCCAGGCATCTCCCTCCCCTCTGGCACCACCAGCAAACCCCTCTCCCAGCTTTCTGCATGCCCCCACTGGGGTGTCAAGTCAGAAGCCCAAGGCCACACGCTCCTCCGACACCCTGCACCAACCCTGGGGACAGCTTTCATCAGCTCCTCCTGCTGCCTTCCCCAGGCGTTTTCTGTCCTTCACCTTTCCCTTTTTACCTTGGCAGCTCCCCCGAGCCTATTCCCATGGAAATCCCCAATTAGAAACCCTCCTTGGCCTCTCTGAGCCTCAGGAACCGGCCCCTGGAAGCTTCCCATCTTGTCCTGGTTTGAAGACACTTCTTCTAGCA
This sequence comes from Anarhynchus alexandrinus, assembly GCA_008711295.1. Taxonomy (NCBI): domain Eukaryota; kingdom Metazoa; phylum Chordata; class Aves; order Charadriiformes; family Charadriidae; genus Anarhynchus; species Anarhynchus alexandrinus. The sequence continues at coordinate 906,524 of VUYV01000005.1, forward strand.
ACAGCCTCTCTTTGGTTGTGTCCCCAAATTTGGTCAACCTCTCTTGGGTTGTGTTCCCTGGTTCCCGAGGGGGAACCTCACCGGCTCCCCTGCAGAGGAGCCCCCTGGGTTCAACCTGCATTCACATGAGTCTCAGTCCTGCCGCGAGATGAACCCCGCACCACAAGCACATCACCCACCATCACTGTACACCACAGCAAACAGCTCGTAATCTATGCCTACAAAATAGCTGAAATGTAGTTAAAAGTGTTGGATGCATCAGTGAAAAAATGAAAATCAGAACCGCTCTGGTTCTCCAGTTCGCCACTGCTCAGCTAATAATATTCAGAGAGCTCTACTTAATACAATAACTACGAATTAACCTAAAACAGGTCATTCTACAACGATAAAGTAGAATAGATTTCCAAAAGCAAAAGGAAATGCTAACCGACATATGCCATTGAAAAGCTTCCACATAAATCTTTATTTTGGCTTTGTACACATTTGATATTGATGTTGGTGAATTTTGTAAAAAGTATTTGTACTTAAATTAGGTTCAAGAAGTTAATATGAAGGAATAAACCTATATTTTTCAGCATAAGTATAAATAATATTTTTTCATTTCTTGATTAAAATGTCATAGCATTGAAGAAAATGTTATTTTCAACAAAATAATGCTAATGCTATGCTCCAAGTAGAATGATACATGATGCAATAGCAGAGACAATAAGAAATGATTCATATGTATCCACCAAAATTCACTGATAGGCTTTTTTTTTTTTTTAACCAATATAGTGTCTAATGGGCACAATAACTGGAATACGAACAAAAAGCCATTTTCACTTCCAATACACTTTACAGCGATGCTTTTGGAATTTAAGTACCATTCTTAATCCATTTTCACAGGCCTTTACCTTAATGCAACAAAATGAAAGTGACCTTAGGGACATTTTCTCCTCTCCATCACAGACAATACAGGCAAACTATGTGAACTCCAAAATATGAAGACTGTTGCTCTTAAATGGGATTGTCTCAGTCAGAGCACAGAGACACTTTACAGCCACTGAGGCATAACTATATATTTACTTTCCCGGGGGTGTAATTTGCTACACTGTGATTGGTGCTGCAACTATGGTTTACTAAATCATAGTACAATTATCTAACATAGTTCAATTTGCAAAACCCTCTCTGGCAATTGGCTAATAATAATTGACTCAATATGAACAAAGCATTCTCAATAATCACTGTATTATCTTTTTTTTCAATTAGTTTGCAGTGAAGTGCAAATATCTTACCTCTGAATGGCTCTACTTGAACTTACTTAAAAATGATCACCTTTGCCAGTAACAAAACCAACATGTTAGCTTTTCTTTGTCTTACAGTGTAACTTAGTAATTTCCAATGTGACATAATAGTAAAGAAATCTAATTGGCATCCAAATGTAAGACACTGTCAAGAGGAAGTAGTTTTTTAAATTTTCTTCAAACAACTGCCATTTAAAAGCAATGTTCTATTCAATCGTGCAAAGAGCAACATGCAGAAAAACAACCTGTACCCTTTCTTTCAATTAAAATTACATATTTCAGTCATACAAAAGAACACAGGAGTTTGTCAAGCTATTTCACTCACCACAGAAAAAAACGGGAGAAAAAATGGAATGTAGGGAAAAAAAAAAATCAAGTGTTAATAGTAATTTCAGAAACAGTAATTTCAGAAACACATATTTCAATTTTTGTTTTATATAAGTTTATCATGTGGTTATGTTTTCATAACTACGACAAAACTGAAATAAAAAGCATTTTATCCAAAAATTATATATTTTCTCCAATCTTATTTGAGTAGAAAAATCAAAATAAGATATTTCAGATTGAACTCTTTTCAGGGGGTTTGCTACCTGGTATTAAAAAAATAATAATCTTATTCAAAAGCTGTGTTTAAAAGATATATGTTTTTAATCTTTAAAGAAAACCTTAATGCATCTTTTTTGCTTTTCATTTGACAGCCCTTTGAAAGGGCTGAGGCAGAGCTCAGGAGTTTCACACTCCTATCTCCTATCTCTGTCTAGCAATAATTAAGTAATTATTGTGACCTAGTAGTTTCCTGGGAAACAGGAATTGGTTTGTGAGCTCCGATTAAGAAAGCATGGAAGGCAGAACTGCTGTTTACATCCCTATCTCTTCCAGGACTGGCATATATGTTTAAGTAAAATAAATCCCCCTTGCCCACCAACCCTGCATCGCTGATTTCCCCTTCTCTGAAAAAATGAATTGCAAAGCCCTACATAGGTGCTGTGGTGTGGCAGAAAGGAGAGGGAGGTACCAAAATCACAACATTTGTGTCAGGAGAATGGTTCAAAGTGTAGGAGCTCACCCCATTTCTGCTTTTGGGAGAAGACGAGCCCCCAGGTAGCCAATGCAACATTTTCCCTCTGACCTCAGAGGCAGTAAGATCATGTCCTGCTTCTCGCAATCTGGTTCTGGGGATTAAAAATGAAGAATGTATTTAGCCCTGTTGGCAATCACAATAGAGATGTTAATGAATTAATTAATAGGCACAAAGACTTCGCCCCTCAGCTTTTAAAAATCAACATGCTACCAGTGAGCAATGCCATCTCTACATCTTTGTCTACGGAGCTGTCTGCCATTTGTTACACTGAAGTTATCAGCAAGTTGAGATCAGGCATGGCAGAAAAGTGGGCTCTAAAATATCCTTTAATTTGGTGTTTGGTCAATGTTCTGACAAAGGTTATCAAACAGGTCGGGTGATTTTCAGGGACAAAGTGTCTGCATGGAGATAAGCAGCATGATGGAAATAGTGACACAGAAAAAATCATTCTCTTGTCACACCGGATAATGCTAGAGACATCCTTGTGTAGTTTTACTGTCATGGGATAAGTGATAAATTATGTATATGGCACAACATCATGCTGATTTTGGGGAGGGCATCGTGAAGGTGAAATGCATACCTTCTGCTCATGAATGTCAATCTAACTGAAGTCTTGGAAGCGAATACTGCTGTCAGACTGCTAGAAAACAAAAAGGACAGAAGACAGGTTGTCTGGGTGCTTGCCATAAATGAGGACTGAACACAAACTCCACTGTTGGAAAAAGCAACAATCAGAGATCCAAAAAAACCACTTTGTGGGATAACAGATTTGATTTTAAAAGCTTTCCTTCAACGCTGGGGCACATCAAATTCTCTAAGCATTGGAAAGAAGAAAGAAACCATCGCTAGCTAGACCCTGACACAAAATCATGAGGTTAAAAATCAGTAACAGAAAATACACTGCTGGATCTGATTTTGCAAATGTACTATCTGAATATTCTGTCTTTTCTAGATTTTTCCTGCCCAAGGGCTTGACACACCTCCTCAAACCAGCACAATGTTCTATCTTCTTTCTTAGTGGAGGTTGGTTGTATTTCACACACACTGGAACATGACAAATGGTTCGGCAGTTGTGTAAAATGCAAGTAATTAGCAAATGCTGATACCACAAAATAGAAAGCAAATATAAGCAACACTCTATAGAGGTTTGTTTGTTTTCTGACATAAGGATGCATAAATACATGGACACATCTTTCCCCCAAATATCAAGAAGCAGTAAGTCCCTACTGTATTTTTGAAAGTATGTGTGTTCTTTAATTTGATTCTAGTTCCAAGATAATTTCTCACGTACTAGTAATTGTCACTATAGGACATATCAGTAAATCAGCCTGGCCCTTCCAATATTTTTAAGGTACTTTACGGATTCTTTGCTGAAAAGTAAAACATTTCATCAGAAACTCTGCTGACAGATCACACAAATGCAGGTGCTGATACCTGCTTTTGGCACAGGCAAGAACACGAGGGTAAATACTACGACACCAATAGCAGCCTTATGCCGTCCCAGGTACCTGCTGCCTGTGATTGGCAGCTGTAACAGAAACCCAAAAGTCAGCTCTGAATGTGACTGTGGGTCACAGACAGCAGCCTGAGATTTTACTGACCATATGGGACCCATATACAGAGATTTACAACTTCATATTGCATTGACTATACAACTTGAAAACACACATCCAAGGACTGAAGCTAGAAGAAACATTTATGTTAGAGGCAGAAGGAACCAAAGACAAAGACTGGCGGTACCACTGAATGACAGCTTTAGAAAGTCTGTAAAATATCCTTGGGAGATGGGCTTGATTTTATCTTTTGACATTAACAGGAGCTGCTGGCATCGTTTGATACTATATTCTGTGCAATCAAACATGTAATTGTTGTATATATGATGCCAGATAGCCCTTAAGAGCTTCATCTGACATGTGTCACTCATATGAAAGAATTTCATAAGGCATTGGATATTCAGCTGTACAAACAGACCCATGAATGCATTATCATTGGCAAAAGGTCAGGTTTTTTTCTTCTTTTTATTCCCTGTGCTATTTCTGAAGAAGCAGGACAACCACTTCACTGATGTCAGGACTTGTTCTACATCTCGGTGTTACTATCATAGAAAACCTATTTCATTTATTTTACCCCTCACTCAGGAAATGCTCAGATTACATGGGGCACAGACAGTCTTCCCATGGCTCTGTGGTCCTTCGAACATAACAGCAGTTCTAAAATCACCTTCTCAAAACACCATATCAGCTTTGATTCTGTCATGCAATGTACAAAACAAGATATATCCAGAGTTAGAAAATCCGACAACATCTGATTGCTCACTGAACAACAAAACCATTATAGTTCACAGTAGAAAAAAAGGTGTTGGTTCCCGTTATGAACTGATCTGCCCGCAAGAAAGCGGTTGTACAAGACTGAGCAATAGAGCTGCAGCTCTAACTAAACATAACTGAAAGTATGGTTTTAATGGCGATATCAAAGATGGTGAACATGAACCATGATCAACAAAAGAAATCTTTCTGTTTCTTCCATTATGTTTCTTTTTCCATGAGAAGGAAAAAAAAAAAAAGAGAAAAACAAAACCAGCTGGAAAGCAAATGCCTTCCAATGGACCTCCAAGATTTAAATAACTTTGTATTGCCTGAGCTTTGTGCTCCTCCATTACAGTCCTTTACAAGGTTGAAAGAATTCAGTTTTCTAGTTCTTTGGTGGTTGGGAGTAGAAGTGAAACAGAAGGTTTAGATCCTCACACAAAAGTTTGCATCTCTCCTCTGCCTTACTTGTATAAGGTCATGGAAATTAGAGTGAGAAAAGGACAGTGGGTTGCTTATTTGTTTAGAGCATGCTGTTTAAGAAAGAGGCAGTACCTGTCATCACCATGAAGGAGGAATAATGATATCAGCTAACTTTCTGTGAGCAGTATTTCTTTTAAACTGAGGTTTTGTAACACTCGCTCATTTTTGACTCAAACAATTCATCAAAATTCAGGATCTCAACAGTTGTTTTGATTAGGAGGAGGATATCATGATGGAGCCAAGTAATTTTCGGATGAAATCATGTTTACTTACATAGGATGTATGAAGTTCTGTTTCCATGATCACAGGATCAAACACTAGAGCCTGTCATTACTCACAGCTTGAAGCCTTGCCCAGCCCGCAAACAGGCAAAGCAGACTTTTTCTTCAGTGGCACAAACCCAATGACATGTCCCTCTAGTTTGTGCTCCCTCTCACGCTCCAGTTCTGTGATGTACCTTGCTTTTCTCACACATTATTTCAGTACAACCCCTCCCTTCCTCTTACACTTGCTCACATGAAAACCAAAGCCCCTTTGAGCTGCATAACTAAAGCCTTGCACATCTTTTCATTTTGGGTGAAGTCTGATGGGCTTTTCTGCCACTCGCTCTACAAAGCGTCTCCCATGCCTATGTTTTACACCAGTTTCTCACTCCAGCTTTACTGAGGTTTGGCTTAGCTCATATGTTTAAAATTGTAATGGGTATTATATAGGATCAAACAGTTCAAAATCATCTCCTGGAGCATCTATCAGAACACCACAAGAATAAGAGTTCTGGAAAGGAAGACACTAACAGAGTTAACAAATCCAGATAGGAAGTTTGGTCTGTTAAGTAATTTTATTCAAAAGGTTAAAAAAATTACTGTTTTACCAGAGAGGGGGCAAACAGTCATAGAAAAGTAGGGTCAAACAGGTACTCAAGACACCCTGTTTTCAGTCCTGTGTACTAATGGATGTTTTGGCTATATCCTAACTCCCTTTCCTAACAAATATCTGGCCAGCCTTATCTTAAACACCTCAAGAGGGAGTCCAGAGCCCTTCTGAGGGATCTGTTCCCATTTCACATTACACATTCCTAACCTCCAAACTGAATTTCTTTCTTCCATATTAAGCTGATGTTTTACTGTTCTGTCCCAAGTATAAAAGGAGAACTAGCTGCCACCCTCTGCACAAAACCTGTTGCAAACTGGGATACTGTTATCCTGTCTATTTTCTCTTCTTTATATGAAGCATAACCACTTCTTTCAACTTACACTCTGTGCTTTCTAAACTCTCCCTTGAGTTACCTCCAATTTGTTCCCATCCCTATTAAACAGTGAAATAGCTGTTTTTGCAAGAATATCACATCGGTGACCTATATTCAGCTGTTGTCCACTCCAAGATCTTTGCCTGCCATTCACACTGCTTGGGCAGTTACTATTCACTATTTTTCACTCCAGCTTGCCCCTCATCTTCCCTAGGCATAGGACTTTGAAAAGCTGAACCTGGACTTGTTGATTTAGTACTTTCTTTCAAATTAACAAGGCCCTTTGAATTCCAGTGTTGTCTTCCATTGCCCTTATGGCATAACAGCTTGATGTCCTCTGTGCATTTAACCAATATAACCTCCATTTCATTACCCAGGTCCTTGATGAAAATACCGAATAGAAACGGGCTGGTTCAGCCCCGCTTTAAATGCCCTCTCCCTCTGGCTGTGAGCTACAACTAGTTTTGAGTGGTTTCCACTCCATTGTGTGCAGTGTTTTCATGCTGGACATATTTCCCTGTGTAGTATATAAAGATATCATAACAAGAAAGTCACAAGCTTAATAAAAGTCAAATTATATATCCCCCCTATGTACTGTGTCTATTATCCTACCCAAGACAGAAATCAGATTAGTTTGACATGATTTATTCTTCACAAACCCATAGGGTTGGTGTTTTGGGGTTTTTTTTAATCACTTCATCATCTTCAGCATCTGATAAATTGACTGTTTAATAATTTGTCCCAGAATCTTTCCTGGGGCTGAAGCTGGGATAACTGCTCCTGAATTTCTCCACATCAGTCCATTTTTCCTTTTTTTTTCCCCCCACCTGAAATCTTTAAGTGATAACTCTGTGAAAATCAACCTATAAATAAAACCTATTCTACAAAAAAGATAAACATAACTAATGTCCCAGAAAGTGATCTGCATATAAAGAAAAATACTGTTTATCTGAATGATCCCAGGAGTTTCACAAAGGACCATGGCTTATCCAGTGAAATTGCCAGAAAACAGGAACAAGTGGGACTGCTTATTTTAGGAAGAATATGAATCAGAGGGGATGTGCTGGAAGGATACAAATGAGTGCACAACATAAAGAAGTTAAGCCAAATGCTCCAGATAATCCCCCTGTGATGCAAAACAAGCAAGCAAGCAACAAAACTGAACGGCACACTTTCAAATTATAAAAACCCCATGTTCTTCTCATTTTAAAAGGACAGTGTATGGACTCTTGTAAAGTGTTGCCAACGGTCAATAGTAAGGGAAAATGCCTAGCAGAGAGGATTAGACATTTCTGTAGATAAGAGCCAGAAGCAAATGCCACCCCCTCCGGAAAAGATCAGCAAAGCACTGGTGTGCCTTCTTGAATCTAAACCAAGAGCACGGCCACAGGGAATGGCTACAGCGATTAACTCCAGGGTCCCAGCACTCCTCTTGGTGCCCAAGTGCTGATCATGCCCACCACTGGCTCGCTCTCCCAGCATGTTCCTGCACTTGTGCTTCTGCCAGTGATTGCTGGCTACACTGTTCTTCCCCTCTCCCCTGCTTTCCAACAGTTTCTTCACCATTTTACAGCCATATAGCACCTGATCAGCCCCAATCACGCTGCAGTAAGTACTTGCTCCAGGACCAGAAATTTAACTTACGTGACAAGCCCGCAGAGCGCTGTGGTTAAAACTTGCCAAATTTCTCCTTGCTTACAGCTTCTGCATTTGGTCTATTATTGACATTTCCATGCATTCACTTCCACAGCTCACTTGGCCCTTTTCTCCTCCTTCAAAATCATCCTCTTAGCTGAAAAACCAAGGTGAAGGACCCATTTTGCGTGGGACCACACATCAACTACTGCTCACCCCCCTCTTTCTCCATAGCAGCCCACTTCTTTTTTGTATGATTAAACCTAAACAACTTTACAGCCTTTTTATTTTAATATCTTTGCAAAGACTACCTCAGTGCGACTTTTATTTGTATTCCCACTTTAGCCCTATACTCCTTGCCCACCAAGACATACTTACTGCACACTGTTCAAAATTTGCTCTGAGGACAGAATGATCAATTTCCTCGGGGCTTTTTATAGCACCTATCAGGATTATATTAGCACTTCATAAATGTTAGAGGTGTTGTAAAATAAATGCTGTTTGTTTGAGAAGGGGGGACTTCTCCCCCTATAGACACTTCTAGGCAAAGAACTGATGTGCCAATAATTGCACAGGAATTGTGTGTGCCTAAATGAGACGCCTCATGCCTGACTTTGAACCAGCTAACGCACCATCACAGTTATCGGTTCACAGCACATCTACCACTGACTTGATCTGCAGCTGCAAGTCAGCACTTCTGCAAATCAGACCCCAGGGTCCATAACGATGCATCACGGAAAAGATCACACAAGCAATCATGAGAAAAGTGCTTAGTTCACACAACTTGTTCCATAAGAATACACTGATGAAGGCACTGAGCAAATCCAACTCTCCAGCGCACCATTCAGGCAAGTCTTCATCGGGAAGGCATCGCCTCGTGCCCTGCAGTCTCTGGCTATACACAACCCAGACTGCTGGTCCACTCAGCATGTTCTTGCTTCATTCTTTTGACAGCACCCTCATTCCTCTTTTTTTTTTTTTTCATTATCTGTCCCAAGAAACAGCTTGCAACTCACGTCCATTAGTCATTCTTCCCACACTGATGTTCCCCTCTAGTTTGCAGTTGTGTAGTTAAAGGCCATTTCCTAACTGCGGGCACATGGAGAGCTGCATCAAGGTTGCACAAGTATTCTGAGAGCTTGACTTTGCAAATTTAACGTCTTTTGCAAGTGTGTGGTCACATATGCCTATAATACAGCAGAATTAATAAATAATCATGCTTTTCACTTTTTTACTTAGTGCCTTATAAGAACCATGGGAAGAACACCACATATCCCATGCCCTCTCTCTCACCTTTTTCTTTGCACGTGCACACCCTGAGGCTACATGGGTTGCAACCTGACGAAGAGAAGATGGAGCACGAGACGGAGTGGCATGGCCTCTGTGGGTGGGACCAAAATTCAGACACTTTTCCACACACGCTCCCCACGCTTCTCTTTCCATGCCCAGCAGTGGCAATTCTTTCCTTCTCCCTTGGAATAGACACAAGATGTACGTGACAGACTGCAGCCCAGGCCAGCGCGTGCCGTCTGCACACCAGTTTCAGCCCTGGTTTCAAGGCTCAGCCTGGTGCCAGGAACCCGCAGCTGGCCAGGACAGCCCCACCAGTCAAGCAGAAGTGGTCCTGAGACCAAAATTCACTGCTACATCTGAACATGTGGGGACGGTCACGTGCTAAAGGGTTCCTATTTTTGCCTACAGGATGGTTACAGCATCCCTATGTGCCCTATGGCAACTGGACAATGACTTTTATCTCCCCAGAGCAGAGCAAGCTACAGCATTTCACCCCAAAGTTTCCTCCTCTGTGGAATTTACCATACCACCCATTTCCTCTAGCTCACTGCTGCAGATTCCCAAATCAACTATTGAGTGGAAAGACCAGGAAACGTCTAGGTCATGTAGAAAAAGTGCCACTTGTATAGTGCCATAATGTTCAGTAATACCTGCATGGAAAAGACTCTTCACAATCACTACAACAAAATCTTCTCTTCTCTGCTGCTGCAAAATGTTAAACTAGCAGGGAGAAAGAATAAAGGGGAATTTTTTTAAAAGGCAGGGAGAATTAAGAGAAAAAGCGTGGGGGAAACAAGAACACGAGCTAAACCTGTGTAGCTAGCATTCTACACCTAAGCTTTTAGCACAAAAAAAAAAAAATTGCACCGTATCAAGGGCAAAGACTCATTACTAAGATTGCATATTGCTGGGACCTTCGCAGGGGGAATGCGATAGGCAGTTTGGGCTTTGGCTGGAGTTAAACGTCCATCAGTGATCCAGATCATTTTGTCCGATAAGCAGCCATGGGTTTCTAGTGAAGAGAGAGACTGCAGTTTGTATTTGTTGTGTTGTTTTCAGTACATTGACCTAACATCAATGTATTGCAGACAGTTAATATATTTAGAGATCTGCAGAATGATGAGATTTAATCTTTTCAGTGCCCCAATTCTAGCTAGAAAGGCAAGTGTGGGAGCAACTGGCTTTTTCAAAAAATACCATGGATTGCGTTATTAAGGTTTAAGTGCAGATTTTAGTTATTCAAAGTGGATTTATTTTGCTAGAGGAAGGGGGGTTTCTCTGCTTGGCTACCAATAGACTGTGTGCCCTTGAAATATTAATGTTTGCCCAAGGAATTTTTACGTTCCTCAGCTGGAGGCTTTCCTGTCACACCACTGCTTGTGAAGTTCACTCGCCACAGTCAGCTCGAGGGCTTGCGGTACACGGCATGTAGTACCGCCAGTGGCCCCACACTCCCTGTAGTTGCCCAGGATCCCAGTCTCCATCCAGATCATGCTGAGCAATGCAACCTGTCTGGGAGACATGGCGTGGACTACAGCCCTGCAATATTCCTCTCTGATAACAGGAATCTCTGATGAAATTCAGCTAGAGTTAGAATTTCCCTGTTTTCAATAGACCTTACATCAATAAACCCAGTAAGGATCATTTCTCCAAGAGGTTGACCTGCTGGTGACTAAAGCGGTAAATTATATTACCTGGATAACAGTGCTCTTAAAACAGTAATTAAAAGGGCTGTTTATTTTGGGAAAGTAAAATAAAATATATACACACACACATATATACTACAGCACAACTACTAGTGCTGAATGACGAGCACCTGTCTTCCATTTATGCTTTGTGGAAAAAGTGGACAAATTTTTTCAGTGAGCAAGTGGAGGGATCACTCTACCAAGACAGCAGTAATTAGCAAGTTCCTCAAAATACCCAATATGAGTACTAATCCCTTATCCAGTGACCTGAAGGATCTTATGAACCACCTGGTTTAGATGCAGAAACTGAGGCGCCTGAGCTAGGCAGCCCATCTGAAGTCAGTAACTGCAGCCTGGAGCTGAACACCCAGGAGGCAGATTTACTCTGAAGTTTATTGTGCCTTCTCTACGTTTTGTTCTTCTTGAACATTGCATTTAGTTAGCAAAAAGGTATTTACTGCTCACTGGAAGGATACATGATTACTCAGCAACTTGCATCGCTGCATGTTTTTACTGTTTATTTCAGTTGTGTAAGTTACAAAAGCCATTGCTTTTGGCAAGTCAATAAAAAAAAGCTCCCATCGTTCACAGGTTCGGCCCCCGCGTTTGTCAAATGTATTAGAAGATAGATTCTGTCATTTACAGCACTTTTCATCTTGGGTAGCCCTAAACAGCAGCAGCTGGATTGAGATTGCCTTATAAGAGTTCATAAGGGACTTTTACTGCCGGCAGATCTAAGCAAGACTTAAAAACTATTTCTCAAAGCAAGATTTATTGGAGGGCTAGCATCTGGTGACAAATTTGGAAGGAATAACAAAATCCTTTCTATTGTGGTGTTTCTTGACCTGCCCATTTATTAATGTTGATCTTTCCTCATAACTCAAAAGCGCAGCTTTGTGCTTCTGATGCACCCTTATGGAAACAAATAAAATGCTGCTGCTGCATCTGCTTGGTCACATCAGAAAAATCAGCTCATTAAAATGTTAGTGTGGAAGGTGCCAATCACTACATTTGTTTCCTTTCCCTATTTAAACTTAACTAACAAACCTCTCCCAGCTCCACAAAAGAACTGACATGTCTTCCAGGAGTTAAAAGACTACGTATTTCTAATTTTTCTTCATTTTCTATTTAAAAGCTCTGACTTCTGCCATGGATAGGGAGACTATACAAGAGTCTGTAACTACTGCCACTTCAGTGCAACTTCAAAATGCGAGTGAAGGACCTTGGTCTGCCCTGCGTGCCGGAAGCTTTCTATTGCTAGCACTGAAGGTTTTTCCCTAAATCTTTCCCGGCCCTGGTGTGCCGAAAGAAAAACTGCAAGAGGCTCTTTCTGGCTGTCCTTATTCAGGCAAAATTCCCAATGCATTTAAGAAGAGTCTTCTGCAAGACCGTGTATTTAGAGTCCAAAAAGTGGTTAAAATCTGCTCCCTTTCTTGTACTTACTAGTTTCCCTTATACGTGTTCAGACATTTGCGCCTGGTTTCCAATGTGCAAGAACTGAGTCTAATGCTATACCCGCACTAGGGAGCCAGAGGACTGTACCAGAGTGGTCCTTTGCATAGTCTACCCTCTTCCTAAGAGGACTGCTTGCTACCTGGTCATCTGGGCCACGGCCTGAGCAGCCATTTCCACCCTCCTCAGTGACTGAATTTAGGAGACAAAGCAAAATCAGATCTTCTCAAACCAGCTAATAGGAAAAATACGCTCTTGTGCTTCACCGGTCTCAAAGTCCCTCTTGTTCTGTGAATATCTTACTGGGAATAATTCACCAAAATAATACCCCAGATCCAATCACAATTAATCCCTTTATATAACACAGGCACATAACGAAAGCTTCCATTATCTCTGTGTTCTTACATCAATATCAGCCAGAATTGTATTGCTGCAGCACTTCAGTTCTGACTAGCTCACTGCTAACCGTGACTCTTAATTGGCTACAATATTGCTGCTTTCCAGATTTCCAATTTGTATAGGAACCAAATTTGTATTTGTATCAGAGCGTTAGGCATAATATTCCTCTAGCAATCACCTTAGTGATACAGTCACAGACTCTGCTCTCTTACAGAAGCGAGTAGCACAATATTAGAAAAAAAAAAACAACCCACACACGAAAACCCCACAATCAAAACCCAAACATTAATCAAAACTAGTCAGAATTCCCACCTGTTCTATGTAGAAGGCTTCACCCATACTCACACGTTTCTGTGAGCATCTCCCAGAGTAATTTATTGGCTGGAACCTTCTTAGAAGCAGCTAATTCTAAAGTAAACCACATATAATACTTAGGGAAATAAAACTTACATTGCAACCGGAGCCTGATTCAAGAAAATAGTATTATTTCCCATCAGAAACTGAAAAGAGCAGACATATCGGTAGAAACGAAGGCAACCTGAATTTTAAAACCTTGTTACAGGTTATTTTCAGGCAACCTGTTCTACAAAGACTTGCAGATATCTCTCATTTATGCCCTGAAATTAATCCTGTTGTTTTCAAAAGATTCTATTGTGGCACCAGAGCCCTCTCTTGGGCCGCTATGTCACACACAGTTTGCAGGGGGACTCACTCTAAAGCTAAGCACTGGTACAAGTTTCTGCAACACCAATTCCTCACACTAGGGAATCGGGTGTGTGGTTTGGGGCAGCAGCGTTATACACTGGGGTCTCTGGATGTGCTTATACAAAATACAGTATAACGAGTCTCCAACCCTGATCTTTGTGAGAAATAAGCACATCTCAATTCAGAATTAAGACTGAGATGCGATTGCTTAATTGTGTAGTGGTATAAGCAAGTCTCCCTCAACACACTTAGAAATCCCCAATAACAAAGGAGTTGAATTATTTGTAGTAATTATTGAGCAATTCATTATGAGCCAGCATATAAGTTTAAAAATTACCTCATTGGCCACTACCAAGAAATTTGTCAACACAAAGAAATAAATTAATCAAAAATTATCCCATATGAATTATCTGGGTAGACCTAGTAAATATATAACCTCTTCCCAATTTTATTAGCTGCTGCCCAGCTCTCACACACAAAATGCCAGTGATTGCATGTGCAATAAATATTAATGGTTCATAAATTAAATAGCATTATTCTTCTTGACATAACACCATTTTGCAAGGCCCCACAGAAAAGGTATAGGCAATTTGTTGAGCAGGCGCTGAAAGAAGAAAAATATGCCTTTGTTTTTGCTTTTAAAAGCATTTGTCAGGATTTATAGGGTATATCCAGAAGGCAATTAAGGCGACATTTTACAGAAAGCTACCATATGCCCTCAAATAACAAAGAGCAATAAAAGGAAAGTGTGATCTGTGAAAACAATTTGATTTATAGAATTATATTTATAAAATGTAGATACTTTCAGCATAAACAATTTGTATAGGAGGAGCTTATGCATATAGATAACCCAGAATCTTCAAAAGGAGTAAGCTGCATCGTTCATGTCATAGCAGTACATTGCTACCAAGGCTTCATTTTTGGGTGATAAAAGCAAGGTGGGCTCTGTCCCCTCAAATATGACTTCCTAGAAGACATCAGCATGGGGGTACAGACACTAGCCAGAACAAGGCAGTGCACTGGGGTGTCTGCTGTCCCACAGGTATTACTGCTAAGGGGAATTTCAAGGCTAGCCTAGGAGGCACCCAGCAGAGCTGCCCTGCCCTGCTGGGGTTACAGCCCCTGGCGAGAAACGTAAGAAAAGGTGAAGCAGGAGAGTGAGAAGGACTGGCACCATCTTCAGGGCAGAAACAAGAGCTAACAGCTTCACAGCCTCATGGGGCAGGCTTGGAAGGGTCTTAAAAAGTGAAGAATGACAGCGTATAGACGGGAGGAAAGCTAGCCAGTGGAGACGCAAGAAGAGTGATGAAGTGCTTAAATTAACAAGGCAAGAAATGAATCTCAGTAGCACCATTTTAATCAAATATAAATGGAGTTGAGTGTGCTTCTAGCTAACTCCAAACATGAAGTGACGAAAACTGGGTCAGAATTTTAGTTGTGCAGACCCAGAGATGCTGCTGCACAGATCGGAACAGCAAAGTATAGATGTCCTGGAAGCAGGATGTGAGGACAAGGCACATACTGAAACACCACCACATTGCAGGCTGGGCCATGACAAAGACAGCAGGTGGTCTTGTCTTCAATGCCTGGAGAAAGGGAAAAAAGAAAAAGAGAGAAAGTGACCTTTAGCAAGGAAAGGGCAAAACACTGAATTTTGTCAACTGAATTTCCACAAAGAGTTGTCCAAAATGCTTACCTTAGTTTGCATTTTCTAAGTGTGCACAGATCCCTGAATCTGAGTCCATGTACAAGATTTCCAGAGATAGCACATCACAGGAAAAAAGGAAAATGTAGTTAGATTTCCAGCAAAAGTCTGTCACTGCTGAAAGCGTTTCAGTTCAGAAATAAGGATAAACTGGAAAGTATTACAATGAGACACCAGAAAGCAGTTCCTTAAGCTTTAGGGTGAACAAAGATAGGATGGAGAGAGGGAAAAGGACTGAAGGGCGGCTAGTTTATTTTAAGGTAAAGGACATTACAGTGAGATCATATTTTCTGTGGAGGAGCTGCAAAATTATACTGGTTAAGGAAAAGGGTCCAGAAGGAATTGCTGAGAAGCCTGAGGGACTGAGGAGCATATAAAATGTGCTAAAGTGGATTTTTTTGTCACTCAAAAAGTAAGCTTAGAGTTGCTAAAGTAAAGAGGGTGGACATTTCTGATGGTACAGGTAGACTGAAATTTGGCAACTCAGTCAAGGGAAATACTGAGTTCTCTGCAACTCTGTTGTCAGGAAGGACCAAAATAGGTCCCTGTGGAAGGACCAAATCACCAGCAAGTAAGTTTGATGCAGACAATTTATCAGCTGTCCATTCCTTATTTGAGATGGGACTTGGAACAGGTCGAGAAGGCTGTGGTTTGAGTTAATATAGAGAAATAGAGATATGGAGATATTGCTTCTTTCTCTCTCTCTTTAGCACACACATAATGCAGGATGGCATTTGCTTTGTCTCTCACAAATATTGATTCACTACAGACAAGCTGAGTTGGGGATCAGCACACTTGAGAATGTGTAAGGAAAAACAATTTCTCGCCTTGGGGAAACAGAGGGGGATATTAGGTGCAGAAAACATACAGTGACAGAGAACACAGAGGTATAGAGCTGAAGGACACCTCATATCCAAGCTGAACTCACAAGCACATGCTCAACACTAGCAGATACTTATGGAGGACACAACACATTTTCTGCATTATTTGAAAAACTTCTGGTTGTCCTGGTCAGTGAAGTAGGAGTTGAAGGCCTCACCCTTTCCTAGGGGGTTAATGAGAGACCCTCAGCTGAGAAAGTATATGTGGAGACACTAAGGAGCCGAAAGATCTTGTGCATACAGTAGTGCAAAACTAAAGGATATTCACACCTTCATTTTTCATAAAGTAAATCTATTTCTTCTGCTTAATTTCTTTACAGCATTTCAGAATCCTGTAGGACTGAAAATGATACTGTCACATCTGATGAAGAGAAATATTAAGTAACCTTAAATGCTAGTTATTCAGATTTTGTTTAGTTTCAGGTACTTGACAGTGACAGAGCTCTCCTGGGGGCTGTTTCTGCAGTTTTACCATGACCCCAAACTGTGCTCCATTGCTGGTACTTCAGCAGTTAATTCCTTTATAAATAGAATATTTCCATTTGAATTCACTGCCTGGGTCAAAACAGTCACGTATTCAGCATCCAAAAAATCCCATGTGCCCTGTCATTTTTTACGATCAGCAGAAAATACAATCTCTATGTTGAAAGTAAAGGATATAAAAGTGCAGAACACCTGCTTGCTACAACCGCAACAACTGCCTGGCTCTGAACTGATGAAACGTGGCAATATTCAGTAATTTATAGAGCAACAAAGACAAAACAGTAGGAGGTTGCACTTCCATGGCCAACAAGCCAATAAAACAAAAGAGTGGGGGAATGTGATTTGAGGTAGTCAGACCAAAAGTGACACAGATATTTCTGCTTCCTGCAGTAAATAAAACATGCTGTGTCAGCTGAAAAAAAAAAAAGCAATGCTGTCCATCTTAAAAGAAAGGTAGTGGTGAGGGAAGGTCATCTGCCGCAGCATGTTTAATGTGGAGTTTGTTCCTCAGAAGGAGCCAGTACCGAGAGAGTTGGGCTTCAGCTAGCCCCAGGAGCTGCTTCCCACACCAGCCTTGCAGGCAGCTGAAGGGCAGAGCTTGCAGCTGGACTTGTGAGAGAAACAAAATTCAAACCACTATTTTGGAAAACTGCAAGAAGTTGCTTACTCCTATCACAGCACCATACTTCTAGGCTATGGACTGAAAGAGGAAAGAATTAACTTTTTCTAATGTGTGCATATTACCCCACTGATTTCACTCTCTTTGTATTGACACGTCCTGCAAATGGAAGAATATTTTACCCACACACACACACTAAGCACTGTTGTTTTATGTCTAGAAATGCTTTCCATCCCACAGCCCGGAGAGAAGTCTATTGACTTTAGAGAGTTTCACCATTATACAAAAGCTGAACAAGTCCTATCGGTTTTGTTTAAGGAAAGATTTCAACAGCAGTGCACGCAATTTCAGCATAAAGAAAAAAAAAAAAACAGAATAATACAGCAAATACCTAACGGTTTCTTCCAGCCAACAGATGAGAGCTTGAGCCACATGGCCGGTTCCACCACATCAGCCAGAAAGTTGCTTATTTCTCACAGCCAAGAAATAACGAATTATCTGAGAGCAACAAGCTGGCAATGTTAAACTGTCCAGCCTTTCCTGCAGCCAGAACCTGTATGGAATGTATTGTTCAAACTCTCGAAGGGTTCACCAGGCTAATCGTTACTTTATCTAGGCAGTGATTTGCAGGCAGTGGAAAACAAACAGGCAAACAAATAATGAGATCACAAATTTCCTGAAGCTATGAGAAAAGTAGGTATTGTTTGCATAGTAATTACCCTGGTTCAATTACTGTAAGAATAGTCTTAAAAGAAAAGTTGGTCTCCTTCCTCTGGGGGCAAAAATGAGTAAGAAACTATAATTATCTTCCCTACTTATTTCCATGAGAGTTGAAGTATTTCCTGTAGAGGATGAAAAAGACAGTACTTAGCATGAAAATAAGACATTTATTTTCAAGAGATATGGGAAATTCTACACACTACACCTTTAAAGCCTTCTGTTCATTGCCCCTAATGTTCAATAATTTTTATCCAAAAGTAGTACTTCTTCTTAGATAGACTATCAACTGCTCTCCAGTCACATTATTATACGCCAGGCGTGTTAATATAAACCTGCAGTCATTCTGCTGAGGTCCATGTTCTAAAAGTGGTCTTGATTATTTTTCCATACTATCTTAGTGTAGTTTCACAGATGACACTGATAGTCCCCATTTACACAGCGAGAATAAATCCCTAAGATCATAACACTATGCATTTTGAAACCTGCAGATGACTTTCCCCAAGAAATTGCACAAATAAATCACCTGAAAGCAATAACAGAGTAGGAAAATTCTACAGCTCCAGACAATGTGCAATCAGCCAACGCACACTGTATATACTCCTTTGCCTTTATCACGTCTGACAAGCGTACGATTTGAGACTGACAACAAAGACTGTCTGTTCATCAGGAACAGGGCAGAATTTATAGAAATACCTCTTGAAGGGAAGCACTCCAGCTGGAGTGCCAAATCTCCATGTCAGTTCCAGACTGGTAATAATTTGTGCTCCATTTTCCTATAAAGCAACCTTTTCTTGTAAGACTATTCAAAGAGCTTTTGGAGCTGAGTGTAAATGCTTCAGCTGTAGTACTTTTACTAAAATGACATAGTGCAGCTATGAGGAGAACAAGCACAGATGATTCAGGATATAGCAAAGTATATAGAAGTGCCTTTTGCCTCTAAGTTACTGCGTTAAAAATGGTTTAGGTCAACTGGATGGCTGCCTAGCAAAACCTGCTGCTGAAACAGTCCAGTTTCTAATTCAGAGGAGCCAGATTCCGATCACATGCACGTTGACATGCAATTGAGAAAATATTAACTGCATCAGTGAAGGTTTTTATTGAATCCAAGGTATGAAAAATCACTGCCAATGGCACAAACCCACCATTTTTACTATTGCTGCCAGTTGTGGGACTAAAAATTCAGCAGCTCAGCTGAGAGGCCAAGGACTACACTGCACTTTCATATTCATTGCAGCGATACCTCCCAGGCATTATCCATACACCACAGAAGAACTCACAACCCCAATATGCATTATAGTTACAACCTTTGCAGGGAACAATTTTCCCAACTGGTGATGCAAAAGTGCATCCCTGCTGCTTGGGGTATTTTGTTGTTGCATCTTTAGGAGGCTATAGGAAGGTCTGTCCTGCCTTCGCCTGCCAATACTGCCACGTGCGGGGTCCTCCTGAATCTGGGTCCTTCAGGTGGACTCCACAACTGTAAAATGGCAAAAGGGCTTTTAGCCGGCAACAAATGTACTGCTCACAGCAGTGACGCAAATGGAAGGCTGTGGAAACCTCTCTCTGAGAGGAGGTGACTCTTGGGAAGTGGCTCAGCGCCCAGGTTATTTCTTTGTGGGGTTCTCCGTAGCATGGGTCACAGGTCTTAAATACATGTGGGAACACAAAGGGGATTTGCCATTTTGCAATGCCAGAAGCAGTGGCAAGCGGAGAGGTGGCAGGAGAGAACGCTCAACGCTGCTAGCTTTGCACCACAAGGGCTTTCCGTGGCAAGTCTTTCCCTGTGCTGCCCTGACGATGAGCAGCGAGGTCTGCTTCATCAAATTTGAACAGGAGATGCTGAGAGAAGAATAAATACACATGCTCTGGGTCAAATCCCGAGAAGAACCATACTAGGAACGGTACAGGGGAAAGCGGTAGCCTGCCAATAAAGGACACGACATACTGGGCAAACCAAAGGACAATTTAAAAAGACTCAAACCCAAACTATTTGCAGACATCCTGCAGGCAAGGTCAGATGGCATTTGCAGGCAGCAGGGAGGAATGGCCTCTGCAGCTGTAACCATTCAAGCAGAGGGAAGAAACCACCCTGGGGGATGCAGCACAGTCCCCCACATCTGCCACCATGGCCCCTGTGAATAGCTGCCCCGAAAACTGTATCTTTATGGCTACTGACACTGATAGATGAGAAAAAAGGAAATTATTGGCCTCAGGACCTGAGCTCAGACTGATGCATGAAAAACACCCACAGAAAATCACCTTATACAGCTGGAATTGGAATCGATAACTTATCAACACTACAGAGAAGACGAGGAAAAATCCCAGTTCTCTCTGGCCTGGTGGTTCTGCTTACTAACTAGGGCTATTCTGCAGCAGTCAATATTTTTGCAAACTGGATGTAATTCATGCACGAGTACAATATGGATTGAGGGCAGCTGAGGAGAAAGAGAGATAACAGAACAAAACCTGTGCCTGGACAGCATTTGGATTTGGAGAAGTTCTGAAGCACCTCTATCAGGTGACGCAATTTCTTTCTCTGTAGCAGCCCAGGAAAAAAATGGTGCCACAAGGTCACCATGAATTGTACTCCCAAGGGGAAAAAGAAGGGTTGTCATCATCACTGGTAGGTGAGGAGAGATTAGAAAAATATTAAGTCCTGCCTTTGTGTGTTGCAATTGTTGCTATAGCTTCCCAATGTTATTTGATTTCTATAAGCAAGTATTATGCGGTGTCTGTTTTGAGAAGAAATTTTCTGGCATGCTTCAAAAGCGCAAAATTCACAGAGAATTGTTTTTTAAAGGAGTTAATAGTGTCTGAAAACTCTGTTTCATTTACAGTCTAAAGGAAAAACATAAATACCTTATCAGCCCTCAAATTGCATGCAATTTGATGCACCAGTATCAAGTTAAAAATGAATAATTCCATGCCTAAAGGAATCAACTCTACTTTCATTTTATGTTGAGGGTCATTTACGCAAGTTGTGTGTATTTATCCAGATGAGAAGAGTATAATACACACTTGCATGAAAAAAAACCCCAACAACCTATTTTTATAATTCTATTGAGTTTTCATATTGTCACGCAGACAAATTGGTTCTATATTCCCGAGCCATGCTGCATTATGCCAGGAAAGAAAGGTACATCCCTGCTTCACTAAATTGTGGGGGAGTAGACTCAGTGGGATCGGAAAAAAAGAAAAATTGATGAAAACAATCCATTCTCAGCTGAAGTTGTGAGTGGGCTCCAGGATATTTTGGTAACTCACTTGCACAATATACTGCTGCAACATGCAAAAAAGAAACGATGCCACAGTACTGCATGCACCACGGTTTTAACCTCATGCAAACCGCGCCACACATCTTGGCCATGCTGTCCATCGGGATGGAGGATGCAGCGAGCGAGCCGGGGTGCCCCATCCTGCTGCCAGCAACCAGCTGACACCCCCGCGGGACGGCAGACAGCATGCCCCAGGCTCTTCCACACACAACCCCAATTGCAGCAGCACAGGGAGATGCCACCCTTCCTTGCTGGCACGAAACCAAGGGGGACACGGCTGAGGCTCCGCACACCCACAGCCTAGCTCAGGTGCCAGCTCCTCATCTCTCCAATGCTCAAACCGAGGCCAGCAGTGGCCCAGGGCCGGCCCTAGGAGAAGTCCAGCTCCCAGGACTGATAGTTTTCTGCAGTCAACAGTGGAACATACATTGCAAAAATATGAAGATGAAATAAAAGAAAATAGCATTTCTCTAATAGTGAAAAAGTGGATAGCCAAAGGCTGTTGTCCCCCATCATTTAATACAGCCCAAAGGAAAGCCGTGTCACAGCATTAGATTACATTTCAACAAGATGCACTCGGTGTCCTTGAAGAGTGTGTCACCAGCAGTTGCCTTTGTTCTGTCTCAGTATAGTAGTGGTGCTTGGCTGTTTTACATCAAATCACAGTAACTTTAACCAATGATAAGTACTGGCTTCTGTGAAGAGCCCAAGAAGCAAGAAGAAAACTCCTAACAGTAACTATGGCATTAGAAATACATCAGTGGTACGCAGACAAGCCACATTTTCTAGCATTCAAGCACTTCACAACTTCTAATGTTTTTAACCTCTCTACACCCAGGAAGGGTGGAAACACAGCCAAGGAAGTACTGCTTCCCCCATTTTAGAGATGGAAAAGTGAGGCATAAGACTGCTAGAGCCCTAATGCATCTATTTGTGTCTAATTGCTATTGAAATTCTTTGCATATTTGGGCCCTTTACAAGGTCACACTGGGCACGATGGGTTGCTACTGTCTTTTCTCAGACCCTCACTCTTTTTTACTCTATGAGCCTATAGGCAAGGACGCAGGTTTTAAGGCAGATCAGAGATCTTCCAACACCCTCGTTCATGCAAGGGCCCCCTTTCTCCTCTCAGCTGGACTGAGTACAAGGAATTTATCTGGCTACTATGTGCAGGATCAAGGTCTCTTAATATGTTATTTCTTACCTTGCGGTAGGCATTTGTCTCCACATCCTGAGCATTCAAAGACAGCTAGATGAATCTGACTTAAGACCAAAATTCAACTCTAAGCTCAGAGCAATATTATCACACTACTAGAATTCATTCTGAGGACCATTACACATACTCAGAAAAAAGGGGCTATACACGCTCAGAGTGCTCTTAACCTTCTCATCTCAGTGAACTTCAGCTATGAGAGAAGAGCTGTCCAACATTGACAGAGAGAAGGCAGTACAACAGAAAGGTGTCCAAACGCAAATCTCTTTTCCAAAGTTTCCATGATGGTATTATTTGGCCCTGTGGGAAATATGCATAGATCTCATTTTGCTGAGCTTGTGATATTTTCTTTGACATTTGAAACTTATAACAATAGGACTCAATTTAATACAAGTATTTCTAAGCACGTACACGTGGCATTTCTTTCAAAGTAATTTTCTTCTATTATCAGAACAACTTGTTATGTATGTGACAAAGCCTCTGCGTCAGCACAGTCTAAACCTTACAAGAACAGGATTGTACCAGAATTAGGTGTTCCATATCAAATGCATCTTCGACAGACTCAAGTAAACAAGAACCAGAAGTTTAACGGCGTCTGAAACTAACTGCAGTTGTCAGCTGCTGTTTTTCAAATGAACCATGTAGGATTCTCATCCTTGGAAAAGCAGTGATACAGAGCCAGAGAAATTAACTGTATCCCAAGGGCTTGGGATTGAATGCTAAAACAACAAAAAAATTACCATGGTTGTTCCTATATAAAGATTCAAGAAGGTAGCAGTGAAAATTATTAAAGGCTTGTTTGGGGAAATTTTTGGAACCAGACAATTGCATAGAAGATAGTTCAAAACAGTGAAAATTATCAATATAACAGAAATGTGTATATGGTGTACTCAGTTAACAGTAAAATTTCATAATTACACCACCATAGTTACTCTTTGCAAATATCAGCTCTAGTCTCACCAGAAGAGCTCTTCTTGTTCCCACTGACTTGAACACAGCTACTGATGTGAATGTATCTATTTATCCTAAGGTCGTATAGTTTTGGAAAAACTAACAAACAGAAAACCCAAAGAGAGAAACCCACCCTCCATCTGCAGGATCACAGTGCCAGATCAGAGCCAAAGGGTGCCCCCCAACAGTGGAACATCTCTTCTCCCCGCCGTGCTCCCCCTGGCCGCCCCAGAGCCAGCCCTGCTGCCTGGCCCCGCTGGGCTCTGTAGCAGCACGCCAGCCTTGAGCAAGTACTGAACAGGACCCAAGTACTCAGTTTTCTTTTGGTTTCAGTTCATCTTCTATAGAACGATGATAAAAAGCAGGCTTTTTGTTGTGGGGAACTTTCAGCTGGATCAGGCCCCTACAAAGTATTACTGCAAAAAAAGCCAAGCGACCAAGGGGAAAAAAAAAAACCCTACCCAAATTGCACACCAACTAAGCCACTGTGTATTCAGCAAGAGTACTGCATCCATACACCATCACTTCTGAGAGGGGTGCCAGTGGAGGGGGTCATCATCTGTGTCTGGCTGCGGGTTTCTCTCTGTTCTGAGCACCTCCCCACATGCAATGTATGCATAAAAATGCATGGTGTGGAAAGGAAAGCCCTGCATAACAACATATATTGGCTGACACAGATTAACAACTGGCCCTGAAAGCAAACAAACAAACAAAAAAGCCAGGACTGTATTTGAGAAATGCCTGTTTGTCAACTTAATTCTTATCATACAGTCAGATCAGTCAACTGCAAACACAGTTACAGATCTCTATAATAAAATATTAATAGCTCTTGTATACTGCTTACACAAGGTAATGTAGTAAAAAATGAACGTTGCTCACGCATTTCCACATTTTCTCTTTTGTTACTGCTGAAAGCTTATGCCTGAGAAAGCCAGTTTACTGCAGCATTATATTCCTTTTTTTTCCCAGGAGGTATTTTTCCTTTAAACCTTAGAGGATAATTAAAATTCCACACACAGGACAATGGTAAATAAGATTAGGGCATGCATTTCAAATGTAGCATACTAATGGCATTTTTGGACTCCATAATAAATCATCTCTATTCTCTGCAAGCAGTAGAGTAAATGGACAAAACCTCTGAAGTATACATCCCCATATACGAATCCCGTACCTTCACTCTGATCCTATCTTTCCACATCTCTGACTTGCCCAGGCATCTTGGTATTGTAGATACAATATTAGCTTTTTTTTTTTTTAAACATCACACAACAATCCAATAATCTCATTAACTGCAAATACTGTAGGAAAGCATCAGCCTGCTGATACCCACGAAACTATTTCAGCCTTCGCCAGGGCCAGTTGTCAGCAATAAGCAGCCAAACATACATTGCTCTATCTGATTCACCTTATCATTTGGTTTTACAGTTGCCGTTTAGCACTGAACTGATAGAAGAGAAATGTTTTAACGTTCAATATGAGGACCGCTTATTTCAATACACTGAAGCTGCTTTGTTTTTGTACCTAACCTTTGGGTAATCTCATCTCTCCCATCGGTTTCTGACATTTATGTTTGCTCTGAGTAGCTGCAGTTTACCCTTCTGCAAACAGTAAGATCATGACTGGATATTTCCATTATCTGATAGGTTTTCTCTCAGCTTTTCTTCTTCCTTCCACATAACATTAGCACAAACCATAGCAGTGGTTTTTGTCTCCCCTGTGCTAAATCACACCGTATCTATTGAGACAACTACAAATCTTGTTTCCTGGTTTGGGGCAAATCCAGTTCTCCCGATTCAGCTTTGGGTTCAGGTAAATCCCAGCCCTCTGGTAAACCCTGGGAGGGTGAAGTGGCAAGGCCTATGCTATGCCTGATAAACCCTGTCCTAGTTTGCAAGAAATCCTGCTGGGTTTGCACATTAGACATTTCGTAACATTTCTTTCCTCTAGAAAGTCCTTTTGGCTAAACAAGGATAACAAATCATTTTCTGTTTTCGTTTTCACAACTAGTGGAAATGAAAAAAGGAATAAAACATTAAGGAATAGGGGAGTGTGGGTGCGCTTATTTTCTGAAAATTGCATAGATAAAACAGAACTTTTTTCTTCCAACAGACATTCTCCCAAATCCCCTTTAAGTTCAATTTTCTGCTGTACTTCCCAGATAAGCATTCAGTACTTCTTGGTTTTACCTCATGCAATCAATATAAAATCAGAAAATTGTTACCCTTTAAATGCTAACTAACACATTTTTCTCTCTTCTCTTCAATAACTTCAGGCTAGAGCAGGTACTCCTCATGCAGGTCACTGTTTGAGGGCTTCACAGGGATGAAATCTTTACTATGGACTTTTGTTACTTTACAAATCTTTACTATTGACTTTCATGTTCCTGTGGCAATGGAAAGGCTGTCACTTTGGGACCAGCCTTCAGAAAAATTGAGCTTATTTATAGCAGGGCGAGGTGAGCGGACCAGCTGACTCGTGCCTTATTTTTGAGTTTGTGGGAAGGCTCCTTTGCTGCACCAGGAGCACCACCAGCATCACACCAGCCAGCACAGCCCAAGGGCAGGCGTAGACCCCGGTGGGGCTGGCATTCGTGCTGCCTCAGCTCCCTAAAGCTAGTGCCAAGCAGGCAGTGGGAAGCTGTGAAGTTTAGTCAGAAATTTTGATGGAAGTTGCCAAAAAGATAACTAAAAGCTGCTGAGGCTTTTCTTACATCAGGGCCTCAGAAGTTCCACTTACAGAAAGGTTAGAAGTGGGATCAGTGATTCAGGGAGCTGGAGAATTTGATAATAAGATAGTTGAGTTACCGTGATTGTAACAGCAATTCCATCTGAGGCTACAAGCACTTCCCAGGTCATCTCAACAGTTCAGGATGTGTCTGGTCTGGAGGATCTGGTTTAGAAATAGCTGTTAACTCTTTTTGAGAAGATCTCTATGGCAAGCCAGTGAAGTTTGTGATACAATGGTATTAACAAAGCTCACTCACACAAAAATCCAGTTAAACAGAGAAATAAATGCACGCTCGTTTCCCCAAAGTACAGCATGCATGAAGTCCTTCTCTAATGAATAAGCCCCAAAGCGGGTGCTCATTCCAATGACTTTCCAGCACAAAGTATCATTGTATACAGGACTTGGTCACAATTCTCAGTTCAGTACGTGGAGAAAGCAGTGACCGGCTTCGAAGGGGAGTCAATCCATTAAATTAAGAATGGGAGACAAACTAAAATACGGTAGCGTTAAAGCAATATGAGAACGAAGGTGTGCCTGAGCTCCTGGTCACTTAGACACAGGCAGCTGCCACACAAGCACAGAATTACACAGACAAACAACCTGGGGCGACAGCCACGCCAGTACAGCTTCACCCCATTGCCCACAGCACTGCACCTCTTGGGGTGCCCCCACAACGCTGCGCCTCCAGGGCTGCCCACAAGCTACTTCAGACACAGCAAACCCCACACAATCCTCCCGCGGCAATTCAGCATTTCTTTTTTTGACCCCAAAACAACCTGACGTTGCTCTTGAAGCTATCCAGCTCTCAAGAGGCTCTTAAAAAACAAACACACCACAAATAAAAAACCCTCCAGATTTCCTCAATCACCCACAGCTTCTCCAGTTTGTGACCCAGCCTTACTCATCATCTAGCTACACCACATTTTGACAGCTATAATCCATTTAACTACAAAATATGGGTCCAAGCCCCTTCCAGGTTTTTTCCCCTCAGAGGAAAACTTTCTCATTTAACCCACTTCACAGCTTATCCTTCTGACAACATAGCCACACTGCTTATCAGAAGGAGCAGAGAAGACAGGAATGAAGAAAAACATAGGCAGAAATAACTCTTTTTAAAAACAAATGCCTGCATTCCTTCCAGAAATTTCAAATGTTATCATTGTCTTATTGCTAGGCATCCTGCTCACCTCCTTCTCTGTGCAAGTGTGAGCACCAGCAAGGGTACAGGTCTCAGAGGTATTGCACATAGCACTGCTTTATAGCTGTCGTTTCTGATTAAAAGCTGCATGTGTATCCCACTCGAGCGAGGCTGGATCTCTCTCCAGGACTGCCGTCAGTCTGCATAAGGCCTCTACATAAAACAAAAAGGAAAAAAAAGGGAAAAAATAAAGAAATGCTGCAGCTCTTTACGTTCATCTGGCTCAGCAATGAACATCTAAATATAAAATGTTTATTGTCACTTAAGGTGAGCTCTGTGTCCCAAGCCAACAAGTTGGCATCCCGCAAAGCCAGGTATATTCTTGCCATCCAACAGTTTGCATCATTATGAACAAGATTTAATGGTTAGACTCTGTATCTATTACCTATTTAAATTACTCTTCCAGCATGTGAATGTTAAACGCTGGAAGAGGCAGATGAATGCCTGTATAAAACTACTATAAGAAAAAGCTTCAAATGAACGTTGTTCTAACAAAATGTTTAATGGAAACAAGTAGCATCCTGACTCCGTGATGTTTCACTCCTCTCTGCTGAGCCCAGAACCGGTTGACATTGTTCCAAACCTGCTAGCATAGAATGGTTTGTGTTGGAAGGGACCTTTAAAGGCCATCTAGTCCAACCCTCCTGCAATGGGCAGGGACACCTTCCACTAGATCAGAGTGCTCAGAGCCCTGTCCAGCCTGACCTGGAATGTCTCCAGGGATGGGGCATCTACCACCTCTCTGGGCAACCTGGGCCAGCATTTCGCCATCCTCATTGTAAAAAAATTCTTCCTTATATCTAGTCTATATCTACCTTCTTTCAATTTAAAACCATTACGCCTTGTCCTATCACAACACACCTCACTAAAAAGTCTGTCTCCAGTATGCCAGTAAATAAAACATTTCCATTCTTAAAATTGTCCTGTTTGAGTCTTGATTTACAAGACATATGAAAGCATTTTTAAGAAAAATCATACAAAATTGCATCACCAAGGTGCTTTTGATAACTTTGCTCCCCATAAAAAGTTTCCTGCAAACCAAGTGTTCTCCCATGTTTATTTTCTAATCTTTCTTCCATCTTTCAAACTTAAGGGAAAGAGATTCAACATCTTTGAGCATAATTCCAAGTGCCATGAAGAATCATTGTTCTGGGGAGGAAGGAGGACTTTCCTCTCAAATTTTTTTTTTTTTTTTTTAAAAAAATCTGGTGCCCAGGACATCAGGACATGGACATCTTTCCATAGACTATTTCCTAAAGCTGACTGCTTGGAAAAGTCCTGTCATCAGGACACAGCAGCAGCGCTCAGATCATTCTGCACCAGAGTCTCTAACATCACCAAAAACTTCTTGAGAAATTCTGAAGAAAAAAAAAAGTCTCTACTTTGATTTTAAAAGACACCATTGTTGGGAGCAATTACCATTGTCTAATCACTCCTTTTATACCAGGCAATTTAAACTCCCTGTCATAACTGCAAACCAGTCTGTAATTATCCCTCATTTTTCTCATTCTCTTCTTTTGCTATAGCTTCTGGGAGGGAGACATCCAGCTGTAGCTCTGTCATTTCCTCCTTAGCATGACACCACAGTTCTTTGCTGCGGCCAGCTCTAAGAAGTCATTTGGCAGCACATTAACGTCCAGCCTGTACAGAACAAGTCCAATCTCTGCGCCAAGCGACACTGTAAGGACATCATGCTGCCACGGTCTGTCCCCACTATGCAAGGAAGAAAAACAACCCAAAAACGTTTTACTATTTGAGATCCCCCTGAAGACAGGGAAGGGAGTCAGGACTGTGCAAGGTTAACTGTGCAAGGATGGGTGTACAAGGGGTCTCCATGCACAAGGGGATGACAGTCCCTTAGTACAAGCCCTGACCACAAACAACCTTCACAGCACTGGGGTGGGAGGGAACAGTCATCAGGTCAAGCACATCCCTCTGTGGATCCTTTAGACTGTACCCCGATCCCTCCTGGGTACCTGAACTGCTCCTCTGGAGCAATGATCCCCATAAAATGCAATGGGTCCCAAAGGCATGGAGTAGGAGCAGGAGGAAGCAAACAAACAAAAACAAACAAAAAAACCCCAACAACTTTCCAGCATGAAGAACTGAAAAGAGATCCTTTGAATCACCAGATCTCTGCCTCCCTTAGTCAGTTCTCCTAAGCTACCCTAAAAAAAAAAAAAGCAAAAAAAACAAACAAAAAAACCCCCCAAAAACCAAAGGCATAACAAAAGAAAAAAAAAATTCAATATCAAAACCACAGCGAACAAAGATCCTCACATTCAGCCTCTGGTGACTAAGGGCAGCGAATGAGTTATGGGATGGCAGATCCGTTGCAGACAAAGGCCGCTGGATCTCTGCTCTCGTTTTATTGCACAGCATCCTCCTGCTCCTGGCCCGGCAGTAGCCACTGCTGCGCCACTGCCTGCCATCGGAGAAGGGCGGCAGCCTCTTGTAGGGCTTGGAGAGACAGTCTGACACGGAGTGACAGTAATTCCCTTTCTCAGTTACTAATTGAGGTTGGTATTGCAATCTTCCTCTCTGACCTTTGTATTCTTGCAGCACAAGCCTTACTGTATAAATGTCACAGCATCATAGTCTGACCATTATGGGCTCTTATTTCACATAATCTGCTCCCAGTGCGACCCACTGACAGTCCTGATGCAGCAAAGTCATCTGCGGTAGCAGATCCCCCCAGATTACCAGAGAAGCCAGGGAGTGGATCAGTCTGGTTTGGTGAGAGCCACTGCTAAATATTGCTCGATGCTTCTCCTCCCCATCCCCCTGCTCCTGCTTTCGTGGGTGCCGTGGGCCCAGGAAGCCATGGGGCAACAAGGCTCACAAACCCTCCCCAGGACATGCTGGCTGTGGCCCTGTCCCAGACTTGTGGGAACACCCCAAATAAATACCTCTGTGT
Source organism: Anarhynchus alexandrinus (assembly GCA_008711295.1). Taxonomy (NCBI): domain Eukaryota; kingdom Metazoa; phylum Chordata; class Aves; order Charadriiformes; family Charadriidae; genus Anarhynchus; species Anarhynchus alexandrinus. Next base: position 936,784 of record VUYV01000005.1, read on the forward strand.
GTGTGTACATGCCATTCTCAGGCACTGGGGCCACCGAGGTCCCCAAATGCCGTGGGGCTCCCTCTCGGGCACTGCGTAAAAGGCAGAGAGGGACTCTTCTCCAAGGCAGTCTCATAGCTCTGACTTTGCTTGCCTGCCCCTTTAGCTGCAGGTTAGGTTGTTCTCCAGCAAGTTTTTATTCCTGTGGTGGGTTGACCCTGGCTGGACATCAGGTACCCACCAAAGCCATTCTTGTCACTGCCCTCCTCAGCTGGACAGGGGAGAGCAAATACAACGAAAGGCTTGTGAGTGGAGATAAGGGCAGAGAGATCACTTGCCAATTACCGTCATGGGCAAAACAGACTTGACTTGGGGAAATTAGTGTAACTTATTACCGATCAAATCAGAGTAGGGTAATGAGAAATAAACCCAAATCTTAAAACACCTTCTTCCCAGGCTTTACTTCACTCCCAATTTCTTTCCCTCCTCCCCGCCAGCAGCGCAGGGGGACAGGGAATGGGGGTTGTGGTCAGTTCACCACACAGAGTTGTCTCTGCCACTTCTTCCTCCTCAGGGGAAGGACTCCTCACACTCTTCCCCTGCTCCAGAGTGGGGTCCCTCCCACAGTAGACAGTCCTCCAGCTTCTCCAACGAGAGTCCTTCCCACAGGGCGCAGCCCTTCACAAACTGTTCCAGCGTGGGCCCCTTCACAGGGTGCAATCCTTCAGGAACAGAGTGCTCCAGTGTGGGTCCCGCATGGGGTCACAAGTCCTGCCAGCAAACCTGTTCCAGCATGAACTACTCTCCATACGTCCACAGGTCCTGCCAGGAGCCTGCTCCAGTGTGGGCTTCCCACAGGGTCACAGCCTCCTTTGGGCACCCACCTACTCCAGCGTGGATGCCCACAGGCTGTAGGTGGATATCTGCTCTGCTGTGGTCTGTCCATGGGCTGCAGGGGGACAGCCTGCCTCACCATGGTCTTCATCATGGGCTGCAGGGGAATCTCTGGTCTGGCGCCTGGAGCACCTCCTCCCCCTCCTTCTTCACTGACCTTGGTGTCTGCAGGGTTCTTTCTCCCACATATTCTCACTCCTCTCTCCCCCTGCAGTTGCACAAGTTTTTTCCCCACTTCTTAAATATGTTATCAGAGGCGCTACCACCATTGTTGATGGGCTCGGCCTTGGCCAGCAGCAGGTCCATCTTGGAACTGGCTCTATCAGACACAGGGGAAGCTTCTAGCAGCTTCTCCCAGAAGCCACCCCTGTAGCCCCCCACTACTAAAACCCGGCCATGCAAACCCAAAACAATTCCCTACATGCAGGACCTGCTGCAATGACATAGCTTCCCTGCAGTTCCATGTGTGACCTCGTTCCCAGAATTAAGGTCACAGATACTAAACAACAGCACTTATGATCTCAAAATCCCTTATTTTTCTGAGATTTCACTCAGCTTTAATTTAACAGCAGTTCCAGTAAAACCTGACACCAGGCAAATAAGCCAAAACAGCAGCAGGGTCATTCCCATAAGTCACAACGAAAGCAAAGGCTGCGGGCGCCTTCTCCTGCTCCCAAACCCCCTTGAGCAGCATCTCCTTCGACACGTTGGCATCCTTTGGCAGGGGAGAAGGTATTACACATAATCTACCAAACTCAATTAGCGAATTTTACAGGAGTTGCTAAAATTTCAATATTCCTGCCCAAACCAAATTAACTATTTCACAACCAATCCTGTCTCGAAAGGAGAACACAAATGAAGTTGCTCAGTCAACAATGAGGGTCAGAAAAGGGTGTTTTAATGCGATTCCAGCTAGTCCTGCATGAAGGAAACGACCTAGAAAATGGCCTAAACATTTATGTAAATACCATCAACCACAGAGAAGGGGATGCATAGGTATATACAGAGAGATTTTCACCTTCAGCTTTTCCAAAAGAAATAAAACACTGAAAACAAACAAAACCCACCCCAATTAGCTGAGGGGTGAGCTTTCAACTCCTGAGTTGACACCACCTAAAAATAAGGCACAACCATCATACCCTAATGATCATCATGAAGAAAAAATTTAATTATTTTAAGGCCTCCCCAGTACTAACTTCCAATCAGATAGTTCAGAAACTCAGGTTAAAAATAGGTAGAACTCTGCTTTTTGTTCTGAAGCAAGTGCAATCATTTAAACTACTGTTAATAATGTGTCATTGCCAAGTAGTTGCCCTCACAAGATACCTGACACCTAATCTATTACCATCAGCTTGTATTCAAGTAAAAATGAGATGCAACAGCTTTTAAAGCTGTATAGAGCTCTTTCAGCTGGATAAAAAAAAAAGTGTGAATGAAAAGCAAATATGCATTTTCTTAGCTTATCTCTCAGTCTGGCTCATACCTCAAGGTCTGCATAGGTTGCAGGTGGTGATTTTTAAATTCTTACAGTCTGCTCAGAGTTTAAACTTTAAGTTAACAAGAAAAGATAGATTTGAGCTACCAACACTGCAAGATACTGCTGTAATATGGCATCAACAGTCATGCCATTTTAATCAACGATGTTCCTATTCACTGAAGCACATTTCTGATCTTCAACCAAATCATGCAAGAGAAAATTGCATTCATACTCCCCGGTGCTGCTGCTTCTCAGTAATCCATTACTGCACTGAAGCAGGTCGAAAACCTTTTCTCAAAGGCATTTCTTCTATCGGATCTTCAGAGGAGGGGCAGAAGGGCTAAAATGCCACACATCTCCAGCCCACAGTCCCACCAACAGTCCTTTACTCACAACTGGGGACACTCACTGACCTCAGAATACCAGCAAAACAGGACAGCAGTGAAACACCCTCCTGGCAGGAAAGCCTTCTTGCCTCCCCCAAAAAATGAAGCCAGACCTGCCTAAAGCTGGAAACAAGGCTGTGGAAACATTATTGTCTGCAAACCCCAGAGAGCCACTCTCTGCAGAGGAAAAGCTCCCATCTAGCCGCCTGCACAGGCGCATACCTGGGACAGAGCAGAAATCACACTTTTGCATCTCAGACAGGGACACAAGAACCCCTTCCCTGCCTGTTACTGATATTCAGCACAATGCCGAGACGATGAAGAATCCGGCAACATCTGAGATCCTGAATCATCTCTGATCATCAGAAAGTAGCTTTACCTGCACCCTGGGACCAGCAAGCAGTCAGCTCCTTCAGCACCTAGGCATTTTGTTGGCAGGGAAAAGCTTCATAATCCTGAGCCTTTACCTCCAATTCAAGTATTTCATTTACCAACAGCAAATACACTTAAGTACTGTTAGTACTGGGCAGGTAAACATCCAGTATCTTTGGAAGAGAGGCAATACAGCATGGCTTCTTCTGACTTTTTGTGTATTTTACATTTAATACACTATCATCAGCCTACAATACGTGTAGGACTTTGGTTCAGTAATTAGGTTTCTTCTCACAGTTGCATCTGGGAAGACAATCTCTTTGGGAAGTTGTCTTTTCTGTCAGCGAACAATTAAAAGAGTATTTGTGGCAGGACATTTTTTTCTCTTCCATCATATTGGGTTTTCTTTTTTTGTTTTTTTTTTTTTTTATACTTAACCTCTTGTTTCCAGCTTTTGTACCCACCTGTATTTGCACTGTGCTTAGTCAACACCAAAGCCCAGACATCACATATTTGCAGTCTTGGCAAGTTTTATGGCTTCTGACAAACATGTAGCGGAATTTCTCACTGATCTTTCAGCAGGACCATAACCCTCAGCACCTCTAAAAGAACTTTTACCCCTAAATTCCTGTGTGCCATGCACACATCGACTGAACAGCACTCCACAAAGCACTGTTAAATCTTTCAGTTTTCAGGAAGTACACACAAATTTGATACCACATTGAGAAAAGAAAATGAGCTCAGTAGTAGAGACAAAACAGAGAATAATTGGCCAGACAACAGGATTGATTTAGGGTTACAGCAGATCTCTAACTGCACCCAAGTCAAAATCTCAATGAAAACAAAGATAAATCTCTTTTTGGACTAGCAAGTGTGTCATCAAAACAGAGTTCTCAAACCAAGTCCCTAAACCTCAAAAATGTTTTGGGGAAATGTATTTGGTTTTTTTCTCCTCTGAATGTTGCTTCTTTTACTTGCAGTTGTGTCTCATTTTTAGCTTTCCCCTTTACCTCAGGATCACAAGCCTAAGAGATGCCAATACTCCAACACACTCAGATTTCCTCAGGAGCTGTGGCATTAGCACCAAATGCCACGATGCCCGTAAAGTCATGAGAGTCGGCAGAACCGATAAGCAGTGGAGATCCCTTAAATTACCTTTTTCCGGCACCCTGAACTCCCCTTCCACACAAAGAACGAACCAGGGTTACGGCAGAAGCTTTCACATTTCTCTCCTAATAATAGGAGCTGTGCTGCACAGAGGAGTGGTGAGAACGATGCTCCCTGGAGGTGTTTCCAGGTCTCACAAATTCACAATGGTGCTGCAATGCTGTATTTGCTTTAAATTCAGGTTTCTTAGGCCACATGTATAAAAGACAATCTCAGCTTCATTTAAAACTAGATACATCTCTGGAACCTCTGATCCATGAAGAGCTTGAAAACACTGGAAATATGCGCTTGCCCGTTTTCAACATGCATTGGAAAAACTATGTATTACTGTGTGTTTTTTTTCTTGTTTGTTTGTGGGTTGTTTTTTTTTTTTTAAGCATTGCTGTATGTTTGCAAAGGTTTAAGGCCAAAGTACTGTACAGCGCACCTCAATTTCATTCTGAAGCAGTAGACCGGTATAAAGAACAGGAGGGAAAGCCAAGACCCTGTATTTTGCTGGGTGAGCTGGCAGAGAACTGTGTTCCCAACAGAAAATCACTCCCTACATCCTACCTTTAAAGCTACTTCCACTACAGCAAGTCCAGGGAATTAAAATCTCAGTTAAGATCTGTTCTTACAGCATGCTTTTGCTTCCAAGATGTGCCAGCTAAGCTCATCCTAGGCACCGTTCCATACTTATGTAAGTCATGGGCTGTTACCTGTCGTGCCCAATGGACATGTCCTGACTCGTACGGGACTTGCGCACACACCTGCAGAAACGAGACCGTCTCAGACACAGATGCACTCACTGAACTTGACAGCTACATCTTCAGCCCTAGGTAAGAGCTCCTCAGGGCTGGTATTTCAGGCAAGAACAATTCCTTGGCATGCCTTTTCTCTGGGGAAAAGCATTTTTGGTTGGGTTTCTGCTTCCTCATTTTCCAAACGCTTACGTCCTCTGCTTAAAGATGTTGTTTTTACGATCATGTTGTTCACTGCCCAAATCCCAATCCTGCAGCTCAGGATTGCTGGGACAAGCCCAGGTGCTGGTGGGTGGCCTTGGAGACAACAAACACCACAGGGGCACACATGCTCATCCAGGACACACAGCCCAGGTTCACATGGGCTCATACCACCCGTACAAACAATTTGTTCCACTCTGTTGCATTCTTCTCAAACTGCTCTAAGTTTAAACAGCAGTAAGATGCTTTCAGCCATCAAATAATAGAACCTGTGAGCTCCTTGCTAGCAACTGCAGCAAGAGCTGTGCCTACTACTTGAAGTCAAATTTCTGTCTCCAGCAGGGGTTCCTCATCTTGCTCTGCTCTGCTGCATCCTGTCCAAATAGCTATAAATTCAGGTTATTGTAAGACACTTAAAGCTTTCAAGTAGCAAAGCTGAGCTCTGCTCCTCTCTGACACTTTCTCTCAGAACCGTATAAGAACACAAAGGCAGCTTACTGCAGGTCTTCCCAAACCCACTTTGCTCAGGTACCATAATGAAACCAGGAAGCGCCAGAGCAACTTTTACTGTTAACTCCCTCATGATACAAAAATGCACCTGGTTTTTCTAATCATCAGAAGTTGCTAAGACAGCAGTTGCCTGACTTACTGCTCTTTGAAATGGAAGAGATGACTGGACAGCAGTGTTTGCCCTTACCTGTGTTTTAAAGAAAGTTGTCATGTGAGCAACCAAATACAGCAGCTGATTTTATGAGCACTCAGCCCTATGGTGTAGAGATGGGACAGGGGATCTGTTCACCTGTTACAGATTCAATTCACTGATACTCAATCTAGGTCACGAAGTGGCCTTAAAATGGCCTAAAACATGCACTTGAGTTCAAACTTAATCTGGACGGACAGAGGAGTTTGTGGTTGGTGCTGATACCTCACGTTACTCAAAACCCTCCTGTGATGCCAGTGCCGAGCATGTGCATCACACACAACATGGGGGAGAGTAGCCACATGCAGTGTGGGCTGCTGAGACATGAGCACGGATGCCAGGCAACCACAGAAACCGAGGAAACACAACAGCCACTTCACCACAAGCCAGAGTGTAGAGTCCAACATAGACACGCATGTGAGAAGAGCAGAGCAGAGGTGGTGATCCTCTCTCCATGCTATCAAGCCTACATTAGCGCACAGTTTTAGCAAGCCTGATACTGACTTGCTGACAATTTTGTATGGCTAACCAGGCACTTTGCTTTACCTGTGAACAGACTGCAAAATCCAAAACGTCTCCCCTAACAGCCTTCTTTTAGCATTTCCTAGCTTTTTTATCATGAATTTGCAACATCAGAATGTGTTTAAATATATTTGAATGCATCATATATGAAGTGCAGCAATCCAACCACTTTACTTTTATCCTCAGTGATCCACAGAAAGAGCAACACAGATTGAGGTACTTGGGGGAAAAAAAAATGCATTGGCATTGTTCTATTATGCTACATGAAATAAAAAAGCCAAAATACAACACTTATTCCTAATCTTCCCTGCAAATCCTTGCCTGATAGCCTGTTGTCTGCATGATCCCAAAGGGAACATAAAAGCAGAGCAGTAAAGAGGAACAGAGAGAGAAAGATGCTGGTGGGATGAGAGAGGGTTTGTCAGGTGATCCTTCACTCGTCCTACTGTTTGCTGATTTTTCAGTTAGTGGCTCTTGCCACTGCCCAAGTCAAGTTTTTAACCTTTTTTCCCCCCTTCGGCTTTTTCAAGCAACCACGGATGTTTCTTTTCCTGGGCCCAGCATCACACCACCAACAGCAGGGCTACACTGCACCCAGTGGCAGGCTGGAAGGAGTTAGGTTTGAACAGCAAAACCCTGCAGGGGCTTTCCTTTAGGCATTTGTAGTTCTCAAGGTCCCATTCTCCATGCTACAGCCGTCAGTCAGCTGGGAAGCAGTGCCTGATACTCAGTGCTTTCTCAGCTGTTTTAACTAAGTGGATTATGAGGATGTAGTGGTGGTTTCTTCCTGGCCCCTATTAAACCCTGACAGAGGGGCATCACAAAGTCCCCACAGCCACATGGCCCCTGGTCTGCTCGTCAGGTCTGCCGTCTGGAAGCCCTTTTGCAACAGGGAGCTAGCAGCACAGACAGACACAGACTGCAGACTGAGAAATGTGGCTGTTTTCTCCCCTTTGCTTCACACTGGTCTTTATTTTGCTGCTGGAGACCTGGCAAAGTCCCATCTCCTGTGTCGCAGCTGCCATCTGCAGGTACCCGAGCTCCTCGCTGGGGAATAGCCTCTCCCTGGCATGGAAATGGGGGTGCATCTGGCAGAAAAGCTTTTCCTCCCTTTCCACCTTGCTCACTATTTTTCTACCTCCCATCTGTTCATCCCTTCCCCCTTTCTGGTCTCTCTGCCTTCTCCATATGCTTGCACCGCTAACATCTATATTCTTCCTCACCTTCACATATGTCCGTCTGCTGATGCAACGGAGTTGCAGTCTAAGCTTTTCAGCTACCACCAAGCATCAGAAAGAAATGTAATCCCTCATCCCTCCTTTAGCTCTCACCCACCCTTAAGGACATCAAAGAAACCAGCGCCAATGCTGCTCTTGTTATACATCATTGGGACACTACTACTTCACACAAAACCACCAGGAAAGATCAAAATCCCCTAAATTAATAGGCAATTCCCTCCTGTCCTCAGTGTTTAGAGCCCCTTTCTAGCCCCATCATTTGGAGCTGCTCCCTAGTGCTGGCACCCCAGTCAGAGTCAGGAGCAGTGATTTCAAGGGGCATTTCACTGGCAGCCTCAAAAGCCTCCAAGACTGTCCCACATCTGAGGCCAAACAGGAGGGGACGCCCAGAAATGCAGCTCTTGCATCCTGCCTACCCCCTGAACCACCGCCCTGATTAAATATCAACCCCTCTCTCCCTGTATCGGCACGTTAAAGTCGCATAGCTTTGTCCTCTCATTGCCTTTCTCAAGCAGAGCATTTTTTAAATTATCTACCTACCTTTGGAAGTAAAGCGCCTATTTAACAAGGCGCACACACCACGCTACCTTTTATCATCTTGTCAGCAAGCTGAGAGTGAAAACTGCAAAACATGATTCTGTTAGAGGGAAAAGCTCACTGTCGCAGCCCAAAACGTATTCAATTACCTTCTCTCCCTACTGCAAAACCCTACTAATGAAACATGCAGACCCCAAAGGGAAAATCATAAAAGCAAACAGGCAAATACTGGCCCTGTTTCACTTCTAACCATCATCCTTCACAACTGGACACATTTTCTGTGTGTTCGTTACACAACAAGCCTCCCCCTCCCTGAGCAAGTGTTGAAGCACAAGACAGTTTTACAAACCTGCAGTGACAAATATTCTCATTTTCTGTCTCCCCACTGTACTATGCACCTTATGACAGCTCTTCTCATAATAAATAACTCAGAAACATGGTAGATGGCAATTAAAGTCCGTTATCTCAGTTTACGGATGGGGAGGCCTTTGCTCATCTTCTGGCTTTGAACTGTATTACAGCAAAGACTTTTGAATTAAGAATTGGCAAAGAATAAAAATTAACGTTTTAAAGTGCTTGTTTTTATCAGATAAATATTATCATGACTTGTGTTTTCAGTCCCTCTGCCCACTACCTAAAAAACCTTCTTTTAGAGGAGGAATTTGTATCAATACCTATTGTGCAGGTTGGAATGGTCCAGGCTATCAAAAAATATTTTAACTCTAGAAAACAAAGTTGTGTGATCTTTGATTACCATGAATATTCAACAGAGGCAATGTAAAACCATGCTCAGCAGTAGCTCTGCTGCTTATACCTTACTCTTTGCATAATTCAAGACTTTCTTTTGATAGCGAATCAAGACACTGTGTGGGCACCGAAACAAACCTGAGATAGCTTGTGAGAGCTAGAAAATCATTACCTAATCTAACACAACAGCAGGCAATATTCCTCTTCCTCCTCCATTATCTTAACTACGCAAGATAAGAGTCATGCTGAACACAACTACCAAGCAAGCAGGATATCAGAAGAAATGTGCCCTCCCTACCATGTCCCCCAGAGCATCTCACGGATGACCACTTCTACTCACCCATGTGAGGATCCAGCAGGGTACAAAAATAAACAGGGAAAATGACAAAAGCGGAAAAGATCCCCAAAACCGGCATAGGAAAGGGAGACCCACATGGCTACAACACCACCCTCATCAAGAGAAACGCACCAGCCATATTGACTATATGCCTTGCCACTGCACTGGACACAAGCACGAAGGGGTGGGAGGACTCCCTGCTGGAGAAAGGGAAAAGAGAGATTAAAGAGAAATATATATATATATATATATATATATGATCCCTTAAAACTTCTCTGCAGTGAGCAACTATTACCTTTCCTCTAGATTTGAACACACTCAAATGGTCAAATAGCCTCATCCCTGCCAGGAGGCACACACTGCCTGCATGCTGTGCCTCCTTCCTCCTGGGGTTCACCAGCAACTTGGTGAGACATGGGACGCCAAAACAGATGGATAAAATGAGCAGAAGTGCAAATGTCACTATGAAGGCTTGAATAAAAACTGAAAAGGTGCCATATTAGAGAGTTAAGAGAAACAACGTTTTAAAGCATGTCAAGTTTTGTAAATGGGTGCAGTTTTCTTCCATCGTCATAACACTTGTGCGCCTATATCTGGACCCTCCAGACAGCTTTGTGGCTCCAGGGACACTGCTCACAAAAGGCAGGTAAGCCCCACAAGGAAGGGTGTTAACTCCCACCCTCCTGCAGAAACATTCGCCAAGAGTAAATTTTGTACTCTGATGCCTGCACAAGCTCACCAAGTCCAACACAACTAAATGGCCTCCTTCATTACAAAAGCCCTACTGAACACAGGCTTGTCAGCATGCAGTACCTCTCACTTCACAGTCCTCACCATGCAGGTCACTGCAGCCACAGCTGGCAGGAGAGCACTAGAGACAAGTGTCACAGAATCATAGAACTGTTTAGATTGGAAGAGACCTTTAAGATCATCAAGTCCAACTGTTAACCTAGTGCTGCCAAGTTACCACTAAACCATGTCCCTAAGCACCACATCCACATGTCTTCTAAATACCCCCAGGGAGGTATTAGTCAACCACTTCCCTGGGCAGCCTGTTCCAGTGCTTGACAACTCTTTCAGTGAAGGATTTTTTCCTAATATCCAATCTAAACCTCCCCTGGCACAACTTGAGGCCGTTTCCTCTTGTCCTATCGCTTGTTACTTGGGAGAAGAGACCAACCCCCACCTGGCTACACGCTCCTTTCAGGTCGCTGTAGAGAGCGATAAGGTCTCCCCTCAGCCTCCTTGTCTCCAGGCTGAACACCCCCAGTTCCCTAAGCCACTCCTCATCAGACTTGAGCACCAGACCCCTCACCAGCTTTCAGTGCCCTTCTCTGGACACCCTCCACCACCTCAATGTCTTTCTTGTAGTGAGGGGCCCAAAACTGAACACAGTACTTGAGGTGGGGCCTCACCAGTGCTGAGTACAGGGTGGTGATCACTTCCCGAGTCCTGCTGGCCACACTATTCCTGATACAAGCCAGGATGCCATTGGCCTTGTTGGCCACCTGGGCACACCGCTGGCTCATATTCAGCCAGCTCTCGACCAACACCCCCAGGTCCTTTTTCTGCCAGGCAGCTTTCCAGCCACTCTTCCCCAAGCCTGTAGCATACATCCACACCAGGTGAGCCAAGCAGAGCCTGAATTAATACCAAGAGAGTTTTAAATAACAATACTGTACAAAGCTATACTATAGCCAGACCCAGCTATACTGAGTTTTCACCCAGAAACTTCATCTCTCCCTTTGTGAGCAGCAGCCGGCTGCAGCTCAGCCTGACCGGGAGCGATGCCNATATATATGATCCCTTAAAACTTCTCTGCAGTGAGCAACTATTACCTTTCCTCTAGATTTGAACACACTCAAATGGTCAAATAGCCTCATCCCTGCCAGGAGGCACACACTGCCTGCATGCTGTGCCTCCTTCCTCCTGGGGTTCACCAGCAACTTGGTGAGACATGGGACGCCAAAACAGATGGATAAAATGAGCAGAAGTGCAAATGTCACTATGAAGGCTTGAATAAAAACTGAAAAGGTGCCATATTAGAGAGTTAAGAGAAACAACATTTTAAAGCATGTCAAGTTTTGTAAATGGGTGCAGTTTTCTTCCATCGTCATAACACTTGTGCGCCTATATCTGGACCCTCCAGACAGCTTTGTGGCTCCAGGGACACTGCTCACAAAAGGCAGGTAAGCCCCACAAGGAAGGGTGTTAACTCCCACCCTCCTGCAGAAACATTCGCCAAGAGTAAATTTTGTACTCTGATGCCTGCACAAGCTCACCAAGTCCAACACAACTAAATGGCCTCCTTCATTACAAAAGCCCTACTGAACACAGGCTTGTCAGCATGCAGTACCTCTCACTTCACAGTCCTCACCATGCAGGTCACTGCAGCCACAGCTGGCAGGAGAGCACTAGAGACAAGTGTCACAGAATCATAGAACTGTTTAGATTGGAAGAGACCTTTAAGATCATCAAGTCCAACTGTTAACCTAGTGCTGCCAAGTTACCACTAAACCATGTCCCTAAGCACCACATCCACATGTCTTCTAAATACCCCCAGGGACAGTGACTCAACCACTTCCCTGGGCAGCCTGTTCCAGTGCTTGACAACTCTTTCAGTGAAGGATTTTTTCCTAATATCCAATCTAAACCTCCCCTGGCACAACTTGAGGCCGTTTCCTCTTGTCCTATCGCTTGTTACTTGGGAGAAGAGACCAACCCCCACCTGGCTACACGCTCCTTTCAGGTCGCTGTAGAGAGCGATAAGGTCTCCCCTCAGCCTCCTTGTCTCCAGGCTGAACACCCCCAGTTCCCTAAGCCACTCCTCATCAGACTTGAGCACCAGACCCCTCACCAGCTTTCAGTGCCCTTCTCTGGACACCCTCCACCACCTCAATGTCTTTCTTGTAGTGAGGGGCCCAAAACTGAACACAGTACTTGAGGTGGGGCCTCACCAGTGCTGAGTACAGGGTGGTGATCACTTCCCGAGTCCTGCTGGCCACACTATTCCTGATACAAGCCAGGATGCCATTGGCCTTGTTGGCCACCTGGGCACACTGCTGGCTCATATTCAGCCAGCTCTCGACCAACACCCCCAGGTCCTTTTTCTGCCAGGCAGCTTTCCAGCCACTCTTCCCCAAGCCTGTAGCATACATCCACACCAGGTGAGCCAAGCAGAGCCTGAATTAATACCAAGAGAGTTTTAAATAACAATACTGTACAAAGCTATACTATAGCCAGACCCAGCTATACTGAGTTTTCACCCAGAAACTTCATCTCTCCCTTTGTGAGCAGCAGCCGGCTGCAGCTCAGCCTGACCGGGAGCGATGCCAGGAGCCACCAGCCTGACCCCGACCCCCTGTGCCCGCACCCATTGTGTCCCCTCCGCTAATGCAGCACCCGGGCACAGCAGCTCACTCACTGCCTGTCCCCAGCGTAGCTATTATGACAGGTTTATTCCAGTTTAATATTAAAGCCCAGAAGACTATTTGCATAATTAAACATTGATCTGCTCTCCCTCTCTGCATGTGCCTCTCATTCATGTGAAATACATTAATTCAGCCTCTGCCTGAGGACAGAGGTCCTGCAGACGTGATGTGGTGCCTGTCCCCCATGGAAAAATCTGTCCATCTTTAGAAAAAAAACGCAAAACTTTTAAAACGTAAAGCCAAGGTGACAGGCATGAGGCATTTTCCTTTCTAGTAGGGAACAAAGAAAGACAAACAAAGGGACACGGGGATTAGCCTCCAGGCTGGCATAGAAAAGGGGATATAATTGCTAGGCTTTGCTATTGCAGTGCCCATAATCTTCAGCTGTGGGTGTTCGGACAAATCAGCATTCCCAGAATAAGCAACAAAATAAAAAATACCAAGCAAGAGGTACTTTACAGAGTTGGTTTTCAAAATGTATCATAAGCTAACAACCATGGGCATCACTGAACCCACTTGTTTGCCAAACGGTATTTCAGAAAGTGTAATGCCCAAGCAATCCAAAGGAATTTTTTACTATGAAGTATTTTTAGAAACTAGAGGAACCTGCTTGACAAAAAGGAAAAGAGACCCTAAGACCTGTAACACAGATGTCGGGCTGCTGCCCATCAGCATGCTGTCCCGGAGCTCACTGTCCTTCCTCAACTAAGCCCCAACGGGAACATCAGGGGGTGAGCAGTTGTTTTGTCCCCTAGAAAAACAAAACAGGCAGCAGTCTGGGAAGACAACCGATAGCACCATGGAAACGCAACCGGTCACAGATGAGACTCTGCAAAATCCCAGGGTGAACCTACATAGCTTTGCATAGGCAGGGATGTGACAGAAGTCACCTCTCATCTAAAGGAGTGTCAGCCTTAGCTTTTCTTTTGGGAGAGAAATGACACCAGAGAAATTAGTGACAGAGCAGTTCCAGGTGCTCCTGGTAAAAGGGAAGATGTAGTTACAGCCCCCCACAGGTGGTGTGGGTAAAATATTCTGAAAGTAATATTAAAATCTAAATGATAGTTCTGTTACCCAGGCAAAATTTTTGCTTTTGTCACTGTGTTATTAAAGCAATTGAAATGGGTAGACACATGCGCAGGATCTGTGCTGAGAGGACTCTGCATTTGATGGAGGGAAATTAATAATATCTCTCTCATACATATGGATACTCAGGGGAAACAAAACCAAGCAAATCTCCATAACCAAATCAGCTGACAAGGAAAAACTCAGGCAATCACTCATGGCAACGCTGGCATCTGGGCAAAATTTTTCCATTCCAAAAGAGTCATCCCAAAGCCACCGAAGTTTGCAAATATCCATCCTCAGAGGGGCACTGCCACCCCACTGCGGCAGCACCTGGCCTCAGCCCTAACTGAGAAGCAGCAGCGGTTTCTCCCGCTGCCCAAATCGCCCAGGTTTCATACTCACCCACGGGCAAAGCATTCGCCTTTGGAGCGCCAGCTGCCCCAAACTGGGGCTGAAGGGGCCCCTCAGCTGCTTTCCTTATGCTTTGCAAAACCATGTGGTGGGAAGAGGATTTCTGCTCGTGCCAGGAAGGAGCCAGGGCAGCCGCCAGGCAGGATGGGAACGCAGGCTCTCCATGGGCAACTCCAACAGGCAGCGCCAGCAATGCCACTTTGGGGAAATTCCTTCAGCGTACGAGATGTAATTTGGAAATAAGCAATTTCTCTATGTAAATTGCATAAAAGCATCCCACCGAATGCATGAAAATACCTGAGTGCTCAAATTAATTGCTTGCATGGGAGGCAACCGGTAGATAAATAGCCAACATTAATATTTTGAGTTCCAATTTCTATCTTTACCTACCATAAATTATTTTCACATTTAAATAACAAACTTGTACTCAAGCTAATCAGGGTTTAACAGTTGAGACACAATTGAAAAATATCAGGAGAACCCTATTTTTGCTGCTAGCACTGATTATTCTATATTTTCAAAAATTGTAATTGGAGAACTGCAACCTTTTTCCCCTAGCTATTACAGAAGAAAATTGCGTTGGGTTTTTTTTTCTTTTAAAGTCACTTTATCTGAAATTTTTACTGGGACCTATCAGAATATCTTTTGCCTGCATCAAGTCTTTCACTTTCCTTATACGAATATATACTGAGATCGTGGCAAGTAGTTGAGGGTTTTGTTCTGCCTAACATTTGTAAAACTTGTTTTGCCTTTTGTTTTGGTCCCTTCCTTAAAGGTCAGCAAGCATCACGCCTAATCTGACTTGTAATTACTCTAGTAAACATGGCAGAATAGATAAATGCCAATACATTTAAGCATATAACATTAAATCCATTGCTTTCTGTTCCTAATGTACTAGATAACAAGAAAAGCAGAACTATAGCACTTTTCTAGTGCTGATTTATAAGCCAAGATGAAATCGAGTTTGTGTGTCTTTCAACTGGCTGGAAAGGTCCTTTTCCCATCACAAAACGCTCTGATTACTCCTCCCTGCTCTTCTTCAGGAGCTGCAAAAGGACAGAATAAAATAGCTGTTCTGCACGAGCAAGGAAATAACCAAAGGTGCAAGAGGTTGGCTCATAATGCAATATACCTTGCGTATCAGCTTCAAGGGCCCACTTGAATTTTGGCAGCCATCCGTTATATTGATCAGATTACCTGGTGACAGTGAAATCCAAAGGGTGCATATTTCAGAAGCTTCCATGGATGAAGCCAGCCAGGCATTGCATCCAGACAGTGTCACGTGCCACCACAGAGCACAGCCTTGCCCAAGGACAGGGTCACCCCCTCCTAGGGGGCAACGGCAGTAAATCCATAAACTTACTTTAATGAGTTAAGATAACTAAGCCAAGGAGGAATGGAAGAGCATGTGTGCAGAGAGCATGATGAGGCCGCAGGGAGTTTTCCCCAGCACCAGCGTGGGGCTGGTCAGGAAGCGAGAGTCATCACCAAATCAAAGGGAAAGCCGCAGGGAGCTCCGGTTTGGCAACTGCCGGCACCAGAAGCCCTTGTTGCCTTCTGCTTATGGGAAAAGCAGCCCCTAACGAGCGTCTCAGCCTCCTCCTCATCCTGCTCAGACACAGCCCTACGGTTGAGTGAGCAGCCGCAGCATCTCTGCTAATCTATGTTCAAAAATCACGTGCTGGCTTCTCCATGTTCAGCCCTTTCGCTGTCTTGTGTCCCCACATCACCCCCAACGTCCCCGTAAGGGCCTGCTGTCCCTGGGGTGCTGCCCCCTCTAACTTCGTACAGGGCTGGACCACTAAAGTCCAGGCCAACAGCAGCTGCAACATTGCATCTCTCATCCAAGCTTCTGCGTGCTATTTTCTCAGCAGGAGGGCAGTGGAATTTAATTCCCATACTTTAAGAAAAATCAGCCAAAAAGCAGACAAACCTAACTTCTTCTGTAATGCTTCTTCGCTATCTGCGTCTGTAATCAAAATATAATTTTTCAGTAGCTTTTGCTACTCCTGTGAGAATGGAGCATAAAAGCAATCCAAAGCCCTAACAAGAGGAACCACAGGTTTCTGTGTAAAAACAAATAGCTCTCATCCCACTAAACCCCACAGCTACTGCAAATCACTTGATACAATATTTAATACAAATACCAGACTCCAGTCCCTGACTGAGTCGGGATAAAGAGCCTATTTAAAAAAAATAACCACCATATATATCGCCCCACACATCAATATTAAGTGAAATGAAATAACAAAAGAAAATCATAATTTCCCAACCACAACTCTTGTCAGAGCCCAGCCTAAGAAAATTGTCAGCCAGTATTTGACTAGTACTCACATTCATTTTATTGAGCCCACTGAAGACTGCTGCGAGAATGTTAATATACTGCACCACTGCCACATGCCAGGATAGAAATAGCTAAATCAGATCAAGACTGGTACATTGTACGAAATGAAAATCTCCTGTCAATCTAGGAAGGAACACGGTACTTTTCCCCATGAATATATCACATATACAAAGCAGGCACAGTAGGACCAGAGGCACATTAACTTCAACTTTAAATATCAGCTTTCCGCGCTATCGTTTGCGTTGGCGTGGTATCACCATTCTCCCTGCCGCAGCCACAGTTTGCTCAGTACAGATGCAGAAATGGTGCAAACCCTGCTGGGCTGTAAGGGGTGGCCAAATTAGAGCAAAGGCTACTAGAGTTTGCTGCCAGCCCTCAACATCTGCCACCAGACCTATCCATGCTATGAAGCCACCATGAGTCAGGTTCATAACTTGCTAGATCACTTTCAGAAAGAAGATTGCAACTCCCGAGGGAGCCTCTGGAAAGCTCCTCCCCAACCTGCTTGGGCTGCAGGGGTCCTGCTCACCGCTGCTGAGCCCGGAGGCGGCAGAGGAGCAAACCATGACCCAAGCGTGCCTCACCCACCTCGCCTGCGGCACCAGCTGTGGTGGCATTTCACATGGCAATGGCACCTCTCCCATGTCTCTCTTTTTCCAGCTGAGTTGCACAATTTGGGATACTTCATAAATACAGACACACTTTGCATTGAACTCACTACATGCAAGAAGTTTTGCCAAAAGGCATGATGTTTGCCATGCATGACGTTGACTGGGATTCTCCACCAAGAGCTTGATCGTGAGAGAATTACGCATTAACTTGCACACCAAAACTGGAATTGTGCAATTTCCTATACGATTTCCAGACCTGATGTATATCACTCCCCCATTAAGCATTGTTAAAACACATTTACATAGTCTCTATTCAGCTATGTGTGCACTATATCTAACTCATATTTTGTGGCAAGTATGCACATGCCAAATGCGATATTTACACATTATTTAAGTTTTTACATATCCCTAAGAGCTGAACAAATTAATACTTTGATTAACTTAGCCATTTGCTCATATGCGATTATTTTCTAAAATTAATGCATTATTTAAATTTATTCAATAAAATAGCTTCTGGGGTGTTTCTTCCCTGAGTTGATTATAAGCTCTGAAGATCAAACATTCATAATTTGAGCTGCATGGCTTTGATTATAATTGTTAAGGTAAATCAGAGGGTGCTCCAGCTCTCCCTGGATTGGACAAGTACAGGCGCGCTCCTGCACGCAAGCCAAATTTGGCACGCAGGGCAGGCAGCACAACCTTGACATTTGCTTTCATCAGACACTCAGCCAAATAAATTCAGGCAAATGTTTGTGATAAGGGAATAGGAAGGGTCCATGAGTGCAGCTTGAGCTAATTCTCTTTAAACTGTGATTGAATACGTGCGCAGAACACCTCTCTCCCTCCTGAGCCCCCTCCCCAGGATCCTCCCTGACAGCAGCGTGCTGACAGTAAAACCCTTATATGCGCAGTCTGAGATTTCCCATTACTCAGGAACAGTTATTAAAATGCATCTTGTTCTTTGTTTAATTTATAATATGCTCTCTTTTCTACATGCCCTAAATAATTGCTTTTTAATAGGTAATACAGTTCTACATCATACTGTATGTTAGTATTTCCCACTGGGAGGCTGGGACGTGCTCTCTAACAGCGCTGGCTCCTGTACAGAGATTCACCGACGCTCCTGCTCTGACCAGGAGCAAGTGCGCACAAATATATGGCTTGTAATCAGCACTTAGTGCCAAGGAAGAAGCACAAGGGGGAAAATGACATGGGAGTGCTTCGTGCCAGGGATGGCTTTTAAAACACAGATGAGTCCTTCACAGTCCAAACTATCTGTCGTCTTTCTAGTGTACATCTGAAAAACTACCAACAAAAGCAATTAGCTCTAGAGAAGTATTTAATTCCCAGCAATACATTTAAGTACTTCGCTATTGCTTTTTAATTGGAAAACATGCTACCACAAACGTTTACTGCAGATTTTGAACTGACCCTGCCAGTATCAGAATGAGTCCCTCTGGGATTTTCACTTACTGTGGTACAACTTTATCAGTAACAACAATTAGTACTTTTTAGAAACCAGTTCTTCTGTACTCAGACTCACCTCAGAGCTCAGAAATAGTAGCCTTAGGTGTTTTGGAAAGTTTTACCAGCTTAATCGTCATCCAGTGCAGCGTAACTTAAAAAACACATCGCCAGCTGATCCCAGCATACATATAGCACATGGGCATGTATATTTATATAATACACCTATACAATTTATACAATGACCTGTCTGAACCACACAAATCCACCTTTATTTCAACAGGTTGTCTCTCTCAGATTCCCCAGGGCATGCAATAAATATAAGTACAGTCTTTATTATGACTGAACCAGACAAATAAATGCACGTATCCTAAATGAGAAAGCACTAGATGACAGATAAGCCAAAAATACACAGTGCATAAGGGACAATGGTCTGTTCATTACTTCTTTGCTAAGCCTTCAATTAAGATTTTCTCAGTGACTAGAAACCTGACCAAGATTGATAAAATCTCCTGTATTTGAATTCATTCAGATCTGTTCAAGATTTTTCTGCGTAACTCACGGGACTTCAAAGTTCTACAGTTAACGCACAGCAATTCACCCATTTCTTAAATTCGAATGGACATAATTTTGATTGTGGTAAACGTAAGTGATATACCCCTTAAGTTACTTACCCAGTTGGAACACACTAAATAAAAGCAGAATTCAATGAGCATTTATAGAACAGTGCCAATGCTGCAAAACAACCACCAGAAACCCACCCCAGGGGAAAGTGGTGCAGGGCATTCCAAAGGGAGCGGGAAGTGTCATTACAGTTATTGAAAACATTACAGCTAAAAGGAACTGACAAGTCCTTAAAAATATGGAGTGTTGGCTTTAAGAGAAAGCTTCTTGCAGAGATTCAAATTTTTGCCATATGCCAAGCTACTGTGGAGAAGGGAAATTTAATACATTTTTCTGTAAAACTTAGCCCCTACTGCCACCTGCAGTTCCCGTAAAATGTGCTCTCTGATTAAGTGTTTCCATTTCCAAGCATAAGCTGCTGCACACCCCTGGGTACAAAACTGGTGTGTCATCTCAAACCAGGCAACAGCAAGGATTGTCCTTTCCACAATTAATATTTAACTGCTTTGTGCTTTTTGTATGCGAGTGGGCCACATCCTGCTCTCACACACACCCCCAAAACCTCTGAAAATGCCACCAAACGCAGCAGGGATACAGCATAGACATCTTCCAGGTTAAAGCTCCGGCCTTGCAGTGTTTGCTGTCCCTTGTGTAAGTGAATTGGGCATATTCAAACATGCAAAACCTGATGGCAAACAGCATCTGTGCGCTTCTCGATTTCCTTCTCTGGCCTTACCAGTCTGGGACGAATTTTGGTAGGGCCATCGTCTCCTCTGCTGCACCATGCTCCTTGCGGCTCTCCCCTGCCGGAGCCAACACAATGCTGGCCCAAAACCACCTGTTGCAAATAAATAAATAGAATTTAAAAGAGCCAAAAATACTTTTAAAAAATCACTAATATATACATGTAAGTGATCCAGTCATTGCTTCAGGGGGACATAATTTAATATCTAAGTGTGTATATGGGCTCCTGTACGGTACAATTTGCATTTTGATTCCTGAGATGCCTGGGGAACAGCGGGCAGCTCCCTGTGACCACATGAATGCTGGAGGGCACAAGAGGTCCCAGCAGCAGTCAGTACCAGAACATACTCTTCAAAACCTCACCACAATTATGTTTTAGAGGTCAATTAAGCATTTCTCTGTGACAGGTTCACCATGGCTGGCTGCCAGGTGCCTGCCCAGCCACTCTCTCACTCCCCCTCCTCAGCAAGGCAGGGGAGAAAACATGGTGAAAGAGCTCATGGGTCAAGATACAGACAGAGATAGATAGAGAGATGGGGAGATCCCTTACCGATTAAGTAAAAGGAAAAGGACCTGGGGGCGTCGGTCAACAGCCAATACGAGTATAAACCAGCAGTGTGCCCAGGTGTAGACGTGCTGCTGAGGGACATGGTTTAGTGGTAACTTGGCAGTACTAGGTTAACGGTTGGACTTGATGATCTTAAAGGTCTTTTCCAACCAAAATGATTCCATGATTCTATGATTACATCACAGGTGAAACAGATTCAACTTGGGGAAAATTAATTTAATCTCTTACCAATTAAACTAGGTTTCGATGCTGAGAAACAAAGAAAAATTACTCTCCCTTGCCCCTTTTCCCCACCTCACCTTCCCTCCTTTGCTCCTGACTCCTCTGCCTCTCCCGGCTCCTGGCACTGTTTTCCTCCCCCCTCTCACCTCCATCCCCCGAGTCGCCACCCGTGGGGCTGAGGGGCTCGGGGGGGCTCAGCCATGGGGCCCCTGGAACTGGCCGTGCCCAGCCTGGCCTCATCTCCTCACAGAGACCCCCCAGCCCCACTGCTGGCATGGGCACCCTCCGCATTCCCAATGGCAATAATCAGCAGTAAAGCCCACACATAGGGTCTTCGGATGCTCTCTTGGGTGCGTGATCGCACATCTTATTACTTTAGGAGCAATTATGAAGCAGTGTTGCTTGCGTGCATTAGCAGCACCATCCCTGTTGAGACATTGAGGGCAAAACCACCCTCTGGCTTGGTGCAGAAGAGGATGGGGCCAAGCTGCTGCGTACCCACTCCTGCTCACCTTCACCACCTGCTACAGTCAGCTGCCTTTATTTTTTTTTCCATCCCCCCTCTCTCTGCACAGACAAATCTGGTAATAATCACAACTGAACAAAAACCGTCTGCAGGTTTTGTTCATTAACCACGTACTCAAAGCAGAGAGTAAGGCTTCACAAACCTGCTTGTGCATAAACACCCATTTTATGGCAATTTACTTTGTGTTCTCAAGTAATTTTCTCTCATCTTTTACTTAGCCCTTTCCTCAGTCATTAAGTGGCTTCACTGCAGTTTCTTCAAGACTTTTATGCATTTTATTGTACTTTATATTCCCCCCCCCCATGATTTTAGCAGGCTTTGGGCAAGTGTAACCTTGTGCTTGCTCTACCACTAAGCTGGTCCAATGCAAAGATCTTGCCCAGAAGCAAGCAGCAAGCACCAGCATCCACACCTCACCACCAAAACTCACCAAAACCAGGAGGCAGCTTCCCCAGGAAGGGGCAGGGAGAAGGAAAGGGGATTGCACACTGTAATAAACAAGATTAAAACCACTAATCCAGCTGTCACACGCAAAGGCAAGTTATTGTCACCGTACATCACCCGGCAGGTGAAGCCACCAGCCAGGACCAGGGAGGAAGCCAGAGGGAGGCAAGAGCAGGGGTTTCATTTTGAAAGCAGTAAAACAAAGCTCAAAGATCAAGCCTGTGCCAACAGGAATCTCTTCAAAAGCCGCATTTTCAGACCTTCCTTCCCGTCCCATCACACAGTCATTTCACAGTTTCACTGCATATAATGCAATTATTGTATAGTGGAAAGCAGAGACCAAAACCACCAGGGACATTTATTGATTACAATACCAAACAACTGCAATCCGCCTGCGAAGGTGGCAGCCGTGTCCCCTCCAGAGCAGAGGTGAGGCACCGCTGCCAGCACAGCTGGGCTGCCCCCGTGATGGGATGGGAGGGGGAATCAGAGGCCAGACAGCAAGGCCCCTCTGGATAAACAGTCTCCCTTGATGGATTTTAAAAATTCATGCAGAAAAATGTGGCTGTCTGGAGGAATATGCTTGACTGGAGGGGTTTAGCACAGGAAAACCCTCCAAATGAAAACCATCTAAAACTGCTACCATACAAACACCGATACATATCTGTATTAACATCAATAGAAAATCTGCTAACATCTACAGCTCATAAGCTACCTAGAGTTACAAGAAGCATGGCCAGCAGGTCAAGGGAGGCGATTCTGTCCCTTCACTCTGCTCTGGTGAGACCCCACCTGGAGCACTGCGTCCAGCTCTGGAGCCCCCAGCATAAGAAGGACATGGACCTGTTGGAGCAGGTCCAAAGGAGGGCCACAAAGATGATCAGAGGGCTGGAGCACCTCTCCTATGAGGACAGGCTGAGAGAATTGGGGTTGTTCGGCCTGGAGAAGAGAAGGCTCCAGGGAGACCTTATAGCAGCCTTCCAGTACTTAAATGGGGGGCCTACAGGAAAGTTGGGAGGGACTCTTCATCAGGGAGTGGAGTGATAGGACGAGGGGTAACAGTTTTAAACTGAAAGAGGGTAGACTTAGATTAGATATTAGGAAGAAATTCTTTACTCTGAGGGTGATGAGACCCTGGCACAGGTTGCCCAGAGAAGCTGTGGATGCCCCATCCCTGGAGGTGTTCAAAGCCAGGCTGGATGGGGCTTTGAGTGACCCGGTCTAGCAGGAATTGTCCCTGCCCATGGCAGGGGGGTTGGAACTAGATTAATTTCAAGGTCCCTTCCAACTCTAACCATCCTATGATTCCATACCTAAATGAAAACAATGATCCTTACATCTCAGTGAGGTAAGATAAAGGGTCATGGCTCACATTCAGGCCAAAGGCCCACCAGAGATGGGGCCCTCATCCATATTACTGCCAGAGAAGCAGAAATCACTAGGCTCTTTTTTCAAAGCCAGCCAAATTTGTCCACAGCTGTCCCAAAGCCAGAGGCCACCGTTCTTCTCCCTGCCTAGTCCTGCTTTGATGCAGTCGGAGGTGGGCTAGAGCACCAGGGGTGGTCTGAAGGTCAGAAGGCCTTTTACATCCCTTCTCATTTTTCAAGAACAAAGTTTCAGTGATAGATTACTTAAGTCATAGGGATTCATTTTGTTTTCCTTTGCAGTTCCATTAAAAGTCTATGCATTTTAATGCTTTTCAACAAAGCTTCCAAACTATAGATCCGTATTAACAAGCACAAAGAGAAAACCCACCTTTCTGCCTTTTTGCTGTTCTTTCCCCAAACTCATTCAAATTACCTTAAGTTTCTGTGTAATAAATGCAAGATGAAGAGACTATCGCCACTGAGCATTAGCCTCCTGAAGCATAAATACATTAGCTAATGGCCTGTTCACAAGCTGCAATGGTCAATTAAATATACAGAAAACATCATCTGAGTGACAGTACAACATCCCATCTTAATCCCATCAAGGCACAGGGAAACAAGTTTGCTTCCAGCCCTGCCATCCTCTTAAAGCCAGGTGAATTTTTCCCCAGCCTCTCTGAACTGAAAAGCTAACATTGTTTAGGGCATAAGTGGATTGATTAACTTTCAAGAGCACTTAAGTAAAAACCAGACACTTAGTCAATATTATTTTGCTCTTTTAGCCTTCTTGTCAGAGAGAAGTATAAAACTGCCTAAAAGGCACAGAATAAAATTTTATTTTCATCCTCTTTTATTTCATTGTAATTTGTTGCTCATGAAAAGACAAAGAAAAAAAGATTAAACTTTTTAATGCTATTTCCAGACCTTCATGGCTTACACAGCAATAAGCACGGGGCTACCAAGAGCCCCGATGGACCATGTATTGGTTCAGAAGCCCATCAGCAGACACCAGAGAAGTCCCTGTGCTTTGTGCACAGTGCACTCCTATAGGCACCATCGCAGGTACTGCCGGTGTTGTGAACACAAAAACAGTCATCCCACACTCATGCTGACAAAGCCTGCTGGCACAAACCAGAGCTCAGCTCAGGGTCGCTCACCAGCCTGCAGACAGACAGACGTTCAGGAACAGACTGCAGGCAAATCAAAGTATGTGGCTATCCCAAGGGCTGTTATTTTTTTTCCTGTTTGTTTTTTTTGCTAATGATAATATGAAGGTGCCAGGGGAGCACTAAACATCATCTTCCCATTTTCCCATTTCCTCCCGGAACTGCACCAATTCAGGGCTGGCATAGTCCCCACTTTGACCTCCTCGCCACAGCCACATGCTAGTTTCTTCAAGCAACTAATTGTCCCTGGAGAAAGTTAAAGAGAAATCATTTCTCTAGCAACCAGTAGGGAAATGGCCATCAACCCAGCAAGGCCAGGGGGCAAGAGCAAAGCCTGCTCCATCCAATGGCCAGCTCTGGATTATCCATATGTGAGGAAAGGTCTTTTCTCCCCAAATAGGAGGCCTTGCCAGGTTGAATGCAAAATCCAAATGCAAAATTCAATTTCAGTGCAGGACAGGAAAACTAAGGCAATCTCACTTCGCACAGTGCTCTCCTGGTTCAGGAAAACCCAGGACAGTTATAAATCTGTGCAGCTTTAGCGTTTCCAATATATCCTACTGACACTGGATATCCGCATGAAGATAGATTTCAAGTAGAAGGTGAACTGTTCTCCTTTTCTGGTGTATACTTGTGAACACAAAAAGAGAGAACAAGAAAAAAACATCCATGCCAGGATAAAACAGATTTCAAGTAAAAACGCACCATTTAAAGTTGATTACAATTGTTCGTCGACTTTCATTTGATTTTGTTACGAAGGACCAGGGAGGAAAGGGCATGGTTTCTTACCCGCATTGCCCGACATTACCATGCATTCCCAATTCTATTCCTTCCCCGGGTTGCCTGACGGTACTGTGGACTGCAGCTGTTGGCCGGCAGCGCTGCAGGTCTCCGGCGGCACGGCTGGGCGGTTGTAGGCCGTTGTAGGCCCGAGAAGAGGGGTGGCACACGCCCCTGCTCCCCCAGACCCACGGGGGAACCAACGACAGGCCCGACACGCCCTCCGCTGGCCCAACGCTCTGCGCCGGTGAACACTTGGCCACATGAGAACGAACTTAAAAAAAAAAAAAACAAAAAACTTTACCTCAAAAAAACCCCACCTCAAAAAAACCCCAAATCCGCACCCAGCAAGCGTCATACAGAGTGATGAGGAAATTCACCCCGACGGAACCGCTGATGGCGGTGTGTACGTCATCACCACAAATAAGGGCGTTTAAGCCAGACAGACCTCGCGCCACACGAAGCGGTGGCGGCGGCCGCGGCGACGCCATCTCTGACACGCACCGTTTGCCGGCGCCGTCCCTGCTCCCACAGCGCCATCTTGTGGGCAGCCGGCGGTGGGCGGGGCCGGCGGGGCACGTGCCGCACTCGCGCACACGCCCCTCCCGCGGCGGGGGGTGGGGCCAATGGGGGTGAGCCACGTCGCGGTGACCCAGCAGTGACCTCATCACACAGCACAGCAGCTCTGCCGCCGCCGCCATCGCTGCGGAAGGGTTTAAATAGCGGAGACCGACGGCCCTCAGTTGCGGATTCTGAGCAGGGTCGGCTCTGTGCCACCGCTGTCCCCCCCTTTATCGTGGTTCTTAATTGAGGTGTTAATTCAGCCTCTCCCTACACCTCTTCCACAGTAGATTTTGGGCTTAAAATCCCACAAGCTGCCGACGCCCATACCGGAACACACAGGCCTCGGGGAGGCCCTTCCAAGAGGCAGTTTTTAAAACTCACCTGTATCTTGCATGATGCAATACCACAAACCCGCGACAAGTGTAATTACACGTCATTAATCGCGCGTTTGTAAACCCAGCAGTTCAATCATGTTTGATTAACCACATTGTAATTGGAACATTTGATAGTTAAATGTTGTCTTGCTAAACTGATGGAACACCTGGAACATGCAATTAGTTCCACCACCAATAAATTAACATTAACTAAAATCTGTTATTAGCAATTATTTTCCTTCCCTCCTGGTAGACCACTGGGATTGAAGATAATAAATAGCCAATTGAGATCCACAGCAATTTGTTGAGACCACAACTGCAGGAGCCCTCCTGCCGCCAATTCTACTTTTCTGTCATACAGTCTTCAACAGAGACGACCAACTGCTGCAGAATTCACTGCTTCTCCTTGCTTTTGCCTTTCCAAAACTCATTTTCACCTGTCTTGGGGGGGGGGGTTGGTGTTTTGTTTCCATTTTTTGGGGGGTTTGTTTTTTTGTGGGTTTTTTGTTTGTTTTATATTGGGTTTGGTTGTTGGGGTTTAGGTTGGTTGGTTGTTTTGGGTTTTTTTGGGGGGGGAGGCGGGGGTTGGTTTTTCTTTTAAGAACTACCAGGTCCAACGTAAAAAGTTACCTCCAGGTGAGGAGCAGGGAGAAACCATCACCCCCTCCAAACAGCCGACTATTCTCAGGCAGAGAAGCTGCTGGTCACAAGATTTTTTTTGAGCTGGCCCTGTACCTACTTGTACCCCTAAGGCCCCCGAGGTAGCGCAGTGCAGGGCACATGCACACACAGCTCCACCAAGAATATTTCCATTTCTGCACTCGAGGGATGCTACAACAGCTGGACAAACTCCACAAACCCAGAAGTAACTTTCTCTGGAGCTAAATACCAAGAAATTGCTCAGTAAAAGCGCAGTCCCCAGGAAAGCTTGGGAATTTGGCAGAGCAGAGCAAACCAGCAATGATGAGAGATGCCTGGCAGGCTGCTGACCCCCACCCACTGCAGCTCCCATGCCGGGGAGCAGGACCATCGCAAGGGTTGCAGGAGGAGGAGCTGGTTTCCAGCTCTAACCCCGACCATCTGAGTCACCATACCCACAGGGGAATCGGTCAGGAAAATCTCAGCATTCAGAACACCCCTCAAATCCCATCCAAGCAGCTTAGGAATTCAACACTGAAGAGCCCCCCTCTAATTAAAGGGAAGGCTGGGCAATAATTTTCTCAGACGCAGCCAGGGATACGCTCCTGCAAGTCAGAGCGGTCACTCTGACCCCACACAGAGACTACGGCTGCCGGTCTATCGGCAGGTCTTGGCACAAGTAAAACTGGGCATATGCTGAGGGAGTTTCTTTACACACACGCTTTGAGCCATTTGCTTACCCATTTCAGGGCACACAGACAGATATAAAAATGAGCGCCCTGGAAAAGTGTCCATTCACAGAATAATTGGAACATTTTCAGAAGAACAGAAAGCAGACAATACAAAATATATAGCATTGAACTGCAGGGTCTCTCTTTAGGTCTAGCATTCCTATTCACTGTCATTATTCCCGATCGTTGGTATCTCCAGTGGAAGAGAGAGGCAGCAAATCTGAAATGATAAAAGGACACAAACATAATGCAATGACAGACTGCTGAACTGTCATATCATAGCCTTGAAATCAAGAGATCAGGAGGCCTTAAAAAAGGATTGGACATTTGTATGAGCAACAACATACACTATCATAAGGATTTAATAATGGTTTGAAACAGATGAAATACCTTGGAGCTGCAGCAGCAACCTGGTAGAAGGAGACGGACTTCTCGCAGCGATGTTCAGAGCCATCCGTCACTGAATATTGACACCACCATTTATAAACCTGACCAACCGTGAGACGGGGGATGGTGAAAAGAAATGGCAATTTCTTTCAACCTGGACACATCTGGAGTAATTTCATTTCGTGTACACAGACTCTAGTTTCCTTAGGTGCGCAGCAATATACTGCAGTCTCTTTCCTTCACACATCAGTACAGAGAGATGAGAATTCAATCAGGCTCTGCATCGCTGTGGATGGGACAGTATGGAAAAAACTGCAGAGGAAGGTAGAAAATTATGCGAGTGAGGCTGTAACAAACAAGAAACAAGGTGTTGCACATGCAGAATCTCTTTGAAAAAGAGTAAAAAACCCTATGTAATCACCAGTTTTTCTTGGAGCCTTTCATGACAGGGACACTTAAATACAGCCAACTGAATGCTGGCTGACAAAAACCCAGGAGAGAAATTTTCAGCCCAAGTGACTGAAGTAGCTGAAAAAGTTACTTAGAGTGAGCCAGTCTGTTCAGCCTTACCTGTCATTAGCATGACTAGGTTGCTATTACATGGGAGGATGTCACATCAACTGTATTTCACATACCTCTTTCTTAGGTGAAAAGCCAAGAAAAGCCATCAGCCTGCACAGCTTCAAATCTCTTTGGACCGCTGTAGGAATCCACACAGTCAAACCAGTCTGGTCAGAGCCACACTGTGCTTTCATAAGCTATCAAAATTGCTGCAACAAGCTTGTTTTCAGGTTTATTTATCCCAATACCAGCTTATTTCCTAAACCAGAGGAAGAGTAGTTCATCTAGTATAGTAAGTATTGTAACTATTTAATATCAAGTTAAAAGGAGCATGGCATAATTCAGGATGACACCACAAAGTGTGCAGGAGTTGGAGATTCCCAGACCTCCTCTTCTACTTTTCAGCCACATTCCCCTTCCCTTTCCCTCATAAACATCTCCAGCTATTGTGGTCTACCACACTCCGCAGGTGGGCACAAACAGTACTCCCGCTGCACGTTATAGCCCACACATTTCTTTACAGATTTGGAAGTCTTGGTAAAAAGAAATTCTGCTACTATAAGAAAAGATCATCCCAGATTTACATATACTTTGCCTGTAGCTATATATTTGTCTACTATTTTCACAAATTTAACTCTAATGGAAGGATTGCATCTATCAAAAATTCTCTCCAGGACATTGCACGTCTCCTGTAGCAAGTGATACAACAAAAGATGACCTTTCCAATGAACTGCTGATAACTCACTGCATGGAAAAAATTAGATCTCTTGCATGCTGTAATACACAATGCAGTTATTTGCCTCAAGCAAACTAAAAATTGAATGGCAGAACCAGCTGGTTACAGATGGTAGTGTGAAAAGTTCACCTCCTCCCTTCTCTGCTGCTTAGCTGCAAGAGTATTAGTCAACAAAGCAAAGGATTATTTGTACTTCACTCTGCTCAGATTAAAAAGGATAAATTCTAAAAAGGAATCCACGGCCTTCACTTCAAACAAAAACATACAGTGCTCCAACAAAGGAGGAAACAGCTTTGATGAAACATCAAATGGGATAATGAAAAAGATCACCGAGATGAGCTTGAGATGAATATTGGGCAAAGTTTACTTTCCAGAAAAAGGAACTCAAGCCCTGCCTTTATACCTGGACCTGATTTTTAACATGGTGTGTGGGTGTGGGGGTGTGTCATCACTGGCTGATGACAAGGTAAAGCAGAGGGTATGTGCCAAACAGGCAAATGTAGATTCAGACAAAACCCCATTGCTTCTCCATGCTGAGTCGGTCACCAGGAGGGAAATGGAACAACAAAACGTGAAACCAAATACAAAAGATGGCATGAACTGGAGGAGCAATAGGAAAATAGTTTTTAATATTTACAACTGATATTCTTCCTCTGACAAGGGGAAAACTGGGGCTTAAGCAAACCTAACCAAGAATTAAATGATAAATATTGCTTAATGACAGGGAAAAGGCATTAAAATGTAGGCGGCATAAATTAATGTTCAAGCTTCGCCTCTGCTCAGCGCTCTTAGCACCCAAGACAAGAAAAACAACCCAGCACTTCTTAGGGAAAAACACAGTAAGATTAAAGGTTAAACACAGAAAGGAGTGAAAAAACTGAAATCAGTTGAGACTTCCTTTCTGGACAACCTGTCAGTATCACACATGTATTTAAGGACAGTGCAAAGAGGCCAACTATTTATTTTTCTTTTTAGCCTTGAGACTTGCAGCTGAAATATGATAAAATTCAGAAAGCAGAAGAATTTTCTCAAATGCTAAAGTAATTTGCATTCTGACAGATGGACCACTCAGCAGATTAGGAACTGGCTGGATGGTCACACTCAGAGTTGCGGTCAACAGCTCAATGCCAAAGTGGCAAGCAGTGACAAGTGGCATCTGGATGGCCACTCCAGATCAGATGATCAGAGGGCTGAAGCACTTCTGCTGTGAGGACAGGATGAGAGAGTTGGGGTTGTTCAGCGCCCGGAGAAGAGAAGGCTCCAGAGAGACCTTATAGCAGCCTTCCAGTACCTAAAGGGGACCTACAGGAAAGATGGGGAGGGACTCTTTAGCAGGGAGTGGAGTGATAGGACGAGGGGTAACAGTTTTAAAATGAGGGTATATTTAGGATTAGATATCAGTAAGAAATTCTTTACTATGAGGGTGTTGAGACACTGGCACAGGTTGCCCAGTGAAGCTGTGGATACCCCATCCCTGGAGGTGTTCACGGCCAGGCTGGATGGGGCTTTGAGCAACCTGGTCTAGTGGGAGGTGGGTTGGAACTAGATGATCTATAAAGTCCCTTCCAACGCAAAACATTCTGTAATTCTATGGTCCTATGAAAAAGACTTCAAATCAGTTTAAAAACAGATCAAGAAATAAAGGCCATTTCACAACCAAGTGCTAAAGCACTGAAGACACTGTTCTAACACACAAACAGATGAACAGTGCAGATGCAACATTATAATCAAATTTCTGCATACACATAAAGCACAGGGGAAGAGCTGGAAGTGATACTTAAGGATGGGGATTGTGACCTAATGTGTATAATTAAGCCACTTAAATTAACTCAGCTCCCTTTGTTCTTTCTTACAGAGAAATAGAAAGCAATAGATAATAGTCCCACACTGAGTAAAGAATTTATTAGGGCATTCCTCCTGAAAATTGCTTTGTCTTCATTAAAAATAATGGGAAAAAGAGTTGCTCTAAGTGAAGAATTTCTAATTCTACAAAGTCAAAAGCTTTAAGGGAAGATATCTACTCCAAAAAAGCAGTTATTTGACAAAAAATGCTGCCTTTTGTGATTTGCCGTGACATATACAGTAATGAATGACACAGCTGGTTTCTTAACTTTAGGACCTTGTAAGATCTAGTGCATGGATTACATTAGTCCAACAAAATATTTCTAATAAAGCTGCAAATAATTTCCTTATTTCTAAACATATAACTGGAAAAACACTACTTTTTTCCAAATAGCATCTTTTTTATCCAGCAATAGCAAAATGCAGCAAAGATATCTAAAGTAAAAAGTCAAACAAGATGTTAAATTGAATTGAAAACCTAAGAAGCAAAAATGGAAGTCGATGTTTCCGTCCATATTCTCTTTTGAATCTCTGAGACAAAGTACCAAACCAGCTTCCACACTGACCTACGCTCATAAAAAGAGCTGCAGGTACAAGTCATGGCAGGGCTGCTGAAAAGATCATTAACTTCTTTTCGGGACACACAGCTTTCTGGTCATCAATCCACCAAAGTCACCCCAGGCAAAGACTTCATTAATTCCAAGTCAAATAAAGCAGAAATAAGCATGTTCACAATGTAAATGATCTTTGTTTCTTTTTTTTCACATAATGTGGAATAAAAGGCAGGGGAAAAATGCTCTGATACAGCCTGATGCATGTGGCAGGAGGGAGGAATAGACTCCCACCACATAATGGTACCCTTACGATCCTCCTGTTCCAGAGTCTTGTCTCTGCTTTGGGAATACAACTTTATATCATTCTATTTCTTATTAAATTTTATTTCTTGTAATAAAAAAAATTGAAGTCAACAGTAACAAAACTTGGTCTTTACCATATCCCTGCTGACCCAATTATCCTTTGAAGAGGTATAATCAGTCACTATGGTTATAAACGTTAATGCAATGCAAGGCGTTAATGTTACTCAGAAAAAAAATGAATTCACAAACTCGATTCTAATTTTCACAAGAGCAAAACATTACAAAAATGATGAATAAATAAATGATCAGAAGATAAAAGTTTGCAGCATATCTATAGGCTGTTTGTCATCAACCTTCAGCCCCAGAGGTTAAGTAAACACACATGCAATACACCTTTATGTCAACATTATCTAAATGTTGTTCCGTTTGCCAACTGATTTTCACCTCTTGGGGACCCGACCAGGCTATTTGTAAAGTGCGCACCGACTGACAGACCCGCACACCGCCCAGGTGTCAGTGAGGCATCCCGGCACAGCAACCCGCGTGTGCTTACGGGTACACCTGCGTGTGTGTATAAGCGCACACACACTTGCACGGGTGTGTGTTCGTTTGCAGAACTATTATTTAACTATGGATACTGCTCAAAAAATACAGAGGCTTTTCATTAACTTTTCCTATCAGATGCATTAGATAAAGGGCCAAAATAAAAATGATACAGGAATTCTTCAAAAAGCCTGGGTAAACATCCTGGAAAAAGCGGCACTCGTAATACAAATGTTAAATTTTTTTCTTTTTTAATAACAAAATTGTGTTGGCCATCAGAAAACTGTAACATTTGTGATGTATTTATTCCAACGTAAACATATTAACTGTAAACCAAACATCGTGTCCCATCCCCCCCTCCAAAGAATTTCCAATTCATATGTGAAATGTATTGGATTACGTATTATTACATATATTATACAATATGTAACTCAATTTTTAGTTCCACACGTACAGCTAGAACTTAATAACCTTTGTCTAAAAGGTTACTCATCCTCTCCTTTAAATGCACCTCTTAAAGGCCTGACATAATTTTTCCTATATAGTACTATTTTTAACTTTACATCTTTTCATGTACAACTGTATTAAAAAAACCTACTTACTTCCACAATAAAAATCAATTTATTCTCCTTTCAGATCTCCTGTTCAGGTTTTTATGCTAAACATACTAAGGCCAACAACCCATAAAAATCTTTGGTCTCTTCACACTGTGTGAGGTATACCATAATTTAGAGGCAAAAAACCCTGTAGAGAAAATTAGCATATACAGGATGCTGTTACTTTTCGCGATTACAGCTTGCCTGAATATATAAGTCCATCTAAATTTTAAATTATACACATCAATTACAACATTATAGATTAAACTGAAGCTAGCAATTGCGTTTTGTAAAATAAATTAATACTTCATTTTAAGAAGCCACAGAGAAGTCCAAACATCCAAAGCATGCTTTTGTTAAGTCATTAAATTAACTCACAGATTTGTCACCTGTTTTCTCACAAGCTTTGATCAACTTCTTCCATCTTCTCAAGTTGCCTCCACATAAAACTGTTCAACACGCTACAAACAGCATCATACATGAGTCCTCCAACATTTCCTGTCAGATACACACAGCGAGACTCTGCCCTTCAACTCTTACAGCACCTTCTCATCGGAGGCTTCATTTTCCACCACAGACAGGCCCTCTGAAACTTAAGTGTCTTCTTTTAACTGGTTTGCCTGTCAGACAGAAGAAAAATAATTATTGAAAAACAGTTTACATGTCTTATTTTTCTTGTCCTATTTTATAGACTAGTATTAAATGTGAAAACCAGAATTCATTGACATTTAAGATTAGAACTGAAATGATAGTCAAAAAGCTTAAAAATTATTAAATTGAAAATTATACTTTTTTCCATTTCCACTGAATGCAGTATTACTATGTATTAGGCAAAAAAGAAAACATAATAGCGTGTGTAGTATGATTAAACACAATAATTACCAGAAAATTAGCAAGTTAGTTAGCATATCAAGAAAAACATATATTCTTTTATATCTACCCATCTACATTAAGCCTGCTTAGTTCTAAGCTAATAATTCCTTTCTTATAGGAATTTCCCCCCCCTCCCCCCTTTTTAAAACCTAATTCTTCCAGGAAGCTATTCCTAAACTTAGGGGATATACTTCACATTTTCTATTGCCTCTTGAAACAAACAAAACTTTCATTTCCTGCTCTGAAAGTTTTCTTTAGTGCATATCAACAACAGGAAAACACTTTAAAAGGCTCTAACCCAGGAGCCTAATGAAGGATAAAACACTTCCTCAGATATATATTAATTTTAGATTATGTTCCACTATAAAACATGACAAAAAGGCACAATCCAATGTATGAAAAATATGCCTAGCTGTTTTCCTGTAAAAGCGCAGGAACGTTGCCAAATGTCCCCGATTCTTTTAGGCTGCCTTTCTAAAATTTGTTTTCCTTTAAGCTAACAAAATAGCATTCATTTACATAGAATTTAATACATACAAGGTGAAAGTTATTAGCCTTTTTGTCTTTAAGAGACAGAGAGTAAATTTAATCTCCACTGAAAGCGACAGAAAGATGGCTTTAAAAGCTTCATGTACACGTTCCATCATGCACAATCTAAGCAATATGCACTAAATCATGGCTTGCATAAGATAGAGGCGAAAATAATGCAAAGCTACAGAAAAAAAAAAAAATTACTCTGCCTCTTCGTCTTTAAGCACTTGGTATTTGGGACTCTGGAGATCTTCAATGCTCTCAGCAATTGGCTTATTTAGTGTTTCTGGCAGAAGGAGAGTCAGGAATCCCGCTGACAGTCCACTGATTCCAAACACCACAAATGGTACAGAAGGACTAAGAGATTTCTAAAATTAAAAATCCATAGTAAACACCAAACATTGTTTCCTGATCATAAAATATATAAACCATATGAACTGCAGTCAAAACCAAAAGGCTACGACTTTTCACTCCAGCAATCTGTGCAGTTATCCACATACTGGTAGAACAAAGAAACTCAATAAATGTCATTTCACAGAAACAGCTTCATAAGAAAACTTTATTTACGTGCCTAAAAACTGAGTGAGCCTCAGCAGTACCGAATGCATTATATGACAACAACATCACTAACAGATGAAATATTAACACAACACAGAACATTAGATTATTTCCCAAATGGATAAAATATGAGGTATTTTTAAACATCTTATTCATTAATTCTTGAAATTGAGTGAATGTTATTTAATTTTTCATAAGGACTTTTTTTTTTCCCAAGGAATACAGGCATACGTGGTATCAAAATCAGCAAAGTGCTATTGAGAGAATTTAATAAATCTGACTTACATAAAAAGTAGAAAATAATCTTACCATAGATGGCACAAATGGAGCCAAAATGCCCCCAAATCTGCAAGACATGGAACAGACACCCAAGCCAGCGTTTCTGTTTCAAACAAAGGATGAAAGATTTGTAGTTTCAGAATACGCAACTGAATCACACATGAACATGTGGTGGCACTGTCAGAACCAACCTATACTTTCTTAAGTTATCAGTAGTCTTTATTTAAGAAGAAGAAAAAAAAAAAAGAAAAAAAAAAAAAGGTTTTTACATACCTCCAGCAGTTACTCTGAAGATTTTCTACAACTAGCTGCTGGCAAGGTAAATCCTACCCTTTCAAGCCCTAGCAAAATCACCCTGTTTCACAAAAGTTTGAACAAAGAGAAAGGTTTTCCAACCTGCCATACAGGGCAATTTAATTGGACATCCCTGTGCTGGATGGGGAATGATTCCAAAATTTGGCATAATCTTCAGACAGGAGACCCTGAATGCTATCTCCAGCTCAGGCCCTCGGCAGCAGCCCCTCTTCTGCCACCTCAGGTTGCACAGATGAAAAGTCAGTGCTTACCTCCAAACAGAAAACAACTGTTTGCCAGCGTGAAGCTTGAAAACATCTGGCCAGATGTGTCACTAGAGGGGCTGCTGAGTTCTGCGCTCCCTTCAATTTTCAGACAGGTTTAAAACAATCTCATCTAGACTGTGATAATCAAAGCACAGGATAGAACAGCAGGATCCTCTTCAAAGAAAGTTACAAAAATCCTCCAAGTCTTTCATTTCCTGATCAAATGCAGAAATCCTCCATCTCTGTATCACTCCTAAATAGAGTATTTAACAGCCGCTTCAGAGACTGACATTGGTACCAGTCACCCGTGAGACAGCAAGAACCGGCTTATGGTGGCTGTTCTTCTCCCTACGCCTCTCCATTGCTTCCTCTCATTCATCATCATCCTCGGTCACGCCACCGAACTGAGCTGCTCCCCCATTTCCTTTTCCTTCTCCAAAGACAGGAAGACAGTGACAGGATTAAAGATGACAAGCAGAGAGGTGACACAGGTCGCTAGTATACCAAAACCACCCACCTGCATGTCCCTTCCTAATGGCCCTTTGCACAGGTTAAGGGAAACAGATGATGGAAGGAGCTGATGAGAAGCCAGTGACTCTGGTGTAAAAATAAACCGACAAAGTAACCTTTTCTTTCATTGGGTCCTCTTGGGAAAAGGAAAATAGCAACCCACGCTTCCTCACATTGAGGCAACATCAACCCAAACCCCACAAGACAAGGCCAAGCACCTCCTCTTGTCATCAAAACCCCTGAACAGATGAGACACACCAGCCCGTGTGTGAACCATTCCTTTAGAAGCATCCTTCCCACGGACCCTATGCCTGCCCATACCCAGAGGTTTGCTGGCTGCTTTTTTCCTGCTGAGAAGGAGTAGGGCAAAAGGTGCTCCTAAATGCAAATTGCGTCATTTCGATTCAAATGCAAAATGAAAGCAGTTGTTAAAAAAAACTTTGTTACCTTTAGGTTTAGGTTATGCGGAACAGTGTCATGGTATCCAAGAGGAAAACCGTATTATCGCCCAAGTTAATACTATTAGTGAGTATTCTTGAGCAGCTGCGCTGCCGATAGCTGACCGCCCACCGCCTGTCTTACCTTACTGCCCCCGTTTTACCACGCTCACTAGAAGACCTGCTAAACCTGACTGACTGCAGGTGCTCCTACCATCCCACGGAGCACAGCGCTGAGCTCACGCCCGCCAAAACAGCTCTACAACCAGGGTAATCACATCAGCCCGGGGCTTGCTCAAGCCACTTAGTCTGATTCCACCCACCACGTACAAGGATGTCATCGTTTTGCAACCATTTTCTCATGAAGAAAACATGAGATTGTTTTTATATCTATATTACTAGAGGTATGATTACATTTTGTTCCCAAATACAACCTTCCTTTTTGTCCAAAACACAACAGAAGTGACATTTTCTATTTTTAACTTTTTTATTCCCTAGCAGGTATTTTAAAGACACATCAGAAAGGAAAAAAGCCCAAAGCATGTACACTCTCTCAAGCTTGCAGCACCTCCCCATTTCTAGCATGAGGGGTATGTGTCATTACTCCATGTACCAGTTAAAAAAAAAAAAAAAAGCCTAACAGTCCTCATGCTTAAAGTAATAAATAGGTTTAAATAAGGAGCAGTAATACTGAAGACATTTAATTTATCTTCAAAACATCGAACTGGGAAAAAAAAAGTTTATTCCACCTCCTCTCCGCTGCCTTTGAATGGTACACGTCTCCTCACATGGCACTGCCTACGCTCTGCTGCCAGAGAAATGGCAGCATCACTGCAAAGCTTAGCAAAGACCACCAGATGGTGCTGATGGTTTGCTTTAAATTAAACACTTGCCCATCACTGCTTTTCTTGCAGAGACTGTATTTGCAATTAAAGCACCAGAGATAAACATATTTTTAAATTTATAAATTTCCACATGTGAGGAATTTTCATATGATTTAACATAACAGTTTGCCAGATTATTGAATATGAGTGGTCTAATAAAGTTGCTAAATTTTTAAACTGTCTTTATTCCTGTGTTTTCTCCACTGGCGGTCTCTATCTTTGATATATAAAGTCACTTTTTTGCCAGCACTTCACTTTTTTTTATTGTTTATTTTTTAATTCTTCCTAATTACAAACACTTAGCTTCAAACACACAGAGACACTACTGTAACTCCTGCTAGGTATGAGCTGCCACGTACTTGGCACTGAACATCAGTGGGACTTAAGAAGACAGCGTGACATGAAAACACAGTAAAACAAGTAAAAGCTGAGAAATTAAAGCATTTTCAGATTTAATTTTCTGGATTCTCAACTTCAGAAAAGCAGAGGGGACAGGAAAACAAAAAGTCAGAAACCACTCACTGTAAAAGGAAAAAAAAAAAAAGAGAGGCCTTAAACAATACAAAAGTTTGGGCAGGGATGTAAACAAAGCCTCACATCTACTTTCAGTCAGCGTGCTTGGGACTTGCTTCTTAAACCTAAACCTGTGCCAAGAATCACAAGCTCAGTATCTAGAAACAGTCAATCCACCTCCATCCTCACAAGTTTATGGTAAAACCTGCATTCACAGACCAGCTTTTATGCCTCCATAACATATGGTAATTTGTGAACCTCAAAAGAAGAAAAAAAAGCCAATCCAAGGAGTCACTCACTTTTGTTCACCCCCTCCCGAAAGCCCTCAGTGTCCTGGAATGAAGTGATTTATGTCACCACCCTAACTACCTCTATGGTGCCCCATGACACATCTGCTACCAGCTGGGACACCTTCCTACTCCACATCAGCCTTCAACTTTCCTGCTCTCTCTAAAGAGGGCTCCATTTTTGCAGTAGCTTTGTAGCTGCTATTCTTGAGCAACTAGTGCAATGTGGCTCAAATTCTGACCACGTACTTAGAGTACCCTTCAGAAAATCACGTGGAACCAAGATGGGGGTGAGAAGAACAAGACTGTGT
This sequence comes from Anarhynchus alexandrinus, assembly GCA_008711295.1. NCBI lineage: Eukaryota > Metazoa > Chordata > Aves > Charadriiformes > Charadriidae > Anarhynchus > Anarhynchus alexandrinus. The sequence continues at coordinate 975,424 of VUYV01000005.1, forward strand.
GGTATTATATTTTCCTATCTCAGGTGTGTCTTGGGACAACAGGGGAGGGAGTAACCTCACAACAAGTTGGTGGGAACTATGAAAAATAAACTAAAGGTTTTAGCCCACTTCATGAATTAAATGGTGTAGAGAAAATTACCATCATACAGAAACTATTAAAATGAGTTGCATTGTGAATATTTCCTGAAATAACAAAGATAATAGAAAAGCACTTGTTTTTCAGCAGGCAACCAAACATAATCATATGGGAGATATAAGTATACAGAAGGACTGTAAATAGTCCTTACTGCATAGTCTATATTTACGATCAAGTTAGAATACACTTCCATTACATCATTACGTTTGGGTTTGCACCCTATAATTTTACTCCCCAAAATCAATAGTAGAAATGAGACATACAGCACCTAGCATTGCAGTGTAAGCAGCTGGTTTTCATATTTTTATTCTGGATTCAGACCTAGGAGTCACCACAAACAGCCCGGGAAAGTGCATCGGTGCAAAACGTATAACTAATAGGAGAAGCCCTTTCAAGCCCCAGCAAGCTGCCTTAATTACAGAAAGAATTCATATTGACATTTCAGGTAAAAATAATTAGATAAATATTAAAGCACACCAGCAATCAGTATCACTGTGCATGAAAAGTATTTTCATTTACCCAGAAGCTCTGTTAAATTACCTCAGTACTGTTGGGTACAGTTCAGACGTATAAATATACAGGATGTTGAAAGCAGCGCTGACCATCATTTTTCCACACAAAGCTAACAAAGTGGGACTGAGGAGCAGACCTTTCAGGAAAGGGAGAACAAGTTGTAAGCATAAATAGTCTGTTTTCTTACTCTTTTGTACACAAAACATTCAGTCCTCTTTAAGAGACTGTCACACAAAACCAATGTTTTGGTCATACGTTTTTCAACTACAAGCACAAAAGCAGTATCTCAGTATCTCAGTTCTTCCCAACCATTTTAAGAGCTAGCGTAATAACAGATCCATAAAATTATATTTAGGACCAAGAAAATCTGACCCATTTATTTGGGAAAGTATAAAACTATCACAGCTCTAAACAGAAGGGCTAACGCTTCCAGCTCTGCAGTCAGAATAACTTACCAGGTAACGGCGCTTTTGACAGGCACAAATAGACAGCGCAGCCTCCTGGACTAATTTATTAGATTAAAACCATAAAACTTAATTCACCTCAACAGTTTATTTGCTCCCTAAGGACATCCTCTCAGGACTTAAAATGCAACAGCTTTGTAATTGGAAAGAACAAATGCTAATGCAGCCCAGTGTACGAATAGGCAGAGTTTAGCTGGCTAAACTGAAGTGTGCATCTTTTAAAGTCCAAAAGAAACCCGGCTTTCGTTATCCTGATTTTGGTTATGGTTATGTTTGCACCATCTGTTTTAATAATAAGAAAATTTAATATATTTTAAGCATGAAAAAAAAAAAGAATGAATGCTACAATTAGCTGTATTTCAGGTTCTCTTCCTCAGCACTGAGTTGAGCATGTTTTGGTTTGGATCAAATGATGTTGATTAAGTAACGGGAAAGTCTGATTGCTTCTCAAATGCTTTTCTTTTCATTTTGCCCTTGAATATTTTCAATTCTAGTCATCTGACGAAATCAGATTCTATTTCAGCTAAAGCAGAAATTCATTTGTACGTAAACTGAAATCCAGAAATTTGATTTATTTTCTTTAAGCGTGATGCATTTTTGCAGATATTTCTGTAATTCATGCAAAACAGATGCAACATTTTCATCCAAGTTCTCCTTTTGCTCAGTAAGAACTGCAATATTACATACAGTTGCCAGACGCAAAGGTGTGAACCTGGTCCTCGGAGCCCTGCTGGCTGCCATCAGAAAGCTGGAACATCCCTTTTCTTCCATCAACCAAACATGAAGCAATTCTTCATCGCATCAGAGATTTGTAATTCTCAAATGTGTTTCAAAACTTGCTGTTTCTCTCCCAGGGAGACTTAAATTGAACACTGCATATCCATGTATTAGAAATGTAGCATCAGTGCACTTGGGAAGTTTGGGTCGTACTATCAAAACAGAAGAAAGAGCCTGTCTAGACAGAGAAATTAGCACTCAGAAGCTCTGGAGAGAATTTCAAGTGCACCGTCTTTTCTCCAGGTTCCCTCCCTCAGGGGAGGCTGAAGGCTAGCCATGTAGGGAATTATTGAGGGATTAAAAGCACACTGGAAATTCACTGCATATCAGCTGCCTTGTGTAAGTCAGCCCAGACATAGTCATTATGTTTTCCTCAGTCTTGGAACATATTTTTAACAGTTCTTGGAGAACACTCTGTTATTTTCTTTACATCTATAAAGCGTAATGCCATTAAGCAGAAATGCACTTTCTCCTATAGGGATTCTGGTGACCATTTATAGGTCACTCGCTAGGTCCAGCCAAGCACGTCCGCGCAGCACCTTTGACACTTCTATTATATTTTCTCTAGCACCCTTTCACCTGAACATTCAGTAGCAGTGGCATGCATACAATTCTGCCTGAAACAGTACAGGCAGGGCAACTGTTTCAAACTTTGGTAAAAGGCAAAGTTGTAAGTTCTTACTAAATTCATGCATTTGAGTTTTATTGATAAGAGATAGTCTTCCATTAATTGATCTTTGGAATTTAGAGAAGCAAAATGGGGGAAAATGGTAACAAATGGTGCTGACATTTAAGACCTTCTAGAACAGGAGTTACTCTGTGATTAAGTTTTGATGCCATCAGTAGTCTCGTTTGCAGTGCCATTACGTAGAGTCACCCTCTGGCTGTCATCTTCATGAGTAAGAGTTCGCTTAAGCAGTACTTCTGCTAAACTAAAGGAGTCTCCATATTTACTTCAGAAAAAAAAATATCCACCAAGAAAGGGTAGTTCTCAACACAAAAGGAAATACCCAACATTAACAAAAGCTGAGACAAAATTGATTTAAAGAACTGCAAATTTTCTTTCCTTCTTCAGTGGAAAGCACATTGATGAAAGTCACAAAATGTTATTATGTGTTCAGCAGAAGCAGATAAATCATAGAATCATAGAATGGTTTAGGTTGGAAAGGACCTTGAAGATCATCGAGTTCCAACCCCCCTGCCATAGGCAGGGACACCTCCCACTAGACCAGGTTGCCCAAGGCCACGTCCAGCCTGGCCTTGAACACCTCCAGGGATGGGGCCTCAGCAACCTCTCGGGGCAACCTGTTCCAGTGCTTCACCACCCTCAAAGTGAAAAACTTCTTCCTAATGTTCAATTTAACCTGCCCTCTTCTAATTTGAAGCCATTCCCCCTTGTCCTGTCACTGCATGCCCTAGTAAAAAGTCCTTCCCCAGCTCTCCTGTAGGCCCCCTTTAGGTACTGAAAGGCCACAATAAGATCTCCCCGGAGCCTTCTCTTCTCCAGGCTGAACAGCCCCAACTCTTTCAGCCTCTCCTCATAGGAGAGGTGCTCCAGCCCTCGGATCATCCTCGTGGCTCTCCTCTGGACATGCTCCAGCAGGTCCATGCCCTTCTTATGTTGGGGACTCCAGAGCTGGATGCAGTACTGCAGGTGGGGTCTCATGAGAGTGGAGTAGAGGGGCAGAATCACCTCCCTCGCCCTGCTGGCCATGCTTCTTTTGATGCAGCCCAGGATGCGGTTGGCCTTCTGGGCTGCGATCGCACATTGCTGGCTCATGTTGAGCTTCTCGTCGATCAGCACACCCAGGTCCTTCTCCTCAGTGCTGCTCTCCAGCCATTCTCCGCCCAACCTGTAATTGTGCTTCAAAATCTAAATGAAAGGTAAAATCTAGCTACCCCGAGACTAGAAGTCTCCTTTGCTTGCTATAGTATAAAGCATACACAAAATGCAGAAGATGTCTTCGTGCTTAACAGCAGCTTTTGAAAGAAAATAATATTACAACTCCATTCCCCCTCTGCTGCCACTCTCCCTCACCATCTTCCAATCCAATACTCACACAAATTAAATGATGAGTTGTAAGTGATAAGGAAAGAGGGAGCTGAGGGGTATATCCGTTTTTACTTAACCATTGAGAGATTTTTAGTCTCAAGTTCAGTACACATCTTTAATAGCAGAAATGTTCTTGGCTTATTCCACAGGGGAAATTACTTGGATCAGAATCTCATTCACAAGTTAGCAGAGTTATTTAGAAATGGAATGAAGGTTACAGACAGGAGAGGCGAGTGCCCAATCTCTCATTAATATCCTAAATCCCTTGTAATAAAATCAATCACTCAGAAGAACGCGGACTTAGACAAACGTAAGAAGTGTTCTCCTTAATAACAGGAGGGTCAGACTAGAGATGCAACAATCCTCATTTCATCCAAAGTGACTCATCTTCATCATGCTTGGAGCTGAATTTCTTTGTATTTAACTGACACAGATCACCCTGGGCCAAGAACCAGCTTTACTCTTACCCCAGTGGAAAGTAAGACGTTTTAATGGGGTTAAAGCCAAGTCAACTGGAAAAGGCAGAAGATTTCCTGAAACTCAGCAACTCTTCAGGAATTATTACCCTATCCTGATTAGTCACTACTGCTTTTCCTCCATTTTGCTTTAAAATATATCAAAAGGAGCACAAAGAACAAACGTTGGAACAAAGGAAGAAACTGTCTCAATAAAAGGAGCAACCAAACGTCCGAGGACTTGAATTAACACAAGCATGGCAAATAGGATAATGGGATATTTTATCTCCATCTGGTTTTCTTCCTGAGACTTTTCTGAGATCAATGTGAATTGGACACTAGACAGCATTTATAACTGGTAAGGATAAACACAACCTATAGAAGGCTACCTTGCGATCACATCCCCAGTGCTCCTCAGTCAAAACACTGTTAGGGCTAAAGCATTTCTACTAAAGCAATATTAAGAAAAATACAGGCAGAGAGCTGCCACTTCTATTTGTAAGTGTCATATAGACATAAGTTTTCAGTAGCTAAAATAAAGTTTAGTACAGAAAAACTGTACTTGAAATGGAAAGAAAAGTGAAAATACAAAACCTAACATACGTGGATGTCACTGACAATGTTAGGAAAAAAAACACATCTTTTGAGATGAGAAATACAGTTGATGATACTCCACTGTTACCATGAACCATCCTCACAGCTGCATAGTGCAGCAACACACAGCATGAGACAGAAGGGCAGCAACCTTCTTGCCATCCCTATAGCTTCCATATTGCAATTCTGACTTCCATTTCTAATTTTCAAGTACAAAATATTTTTTTAAAAAAGCTTTTTAGTGGTTTGGTTTTTTTTAATGGTGAATTAAGCTTCTAATTCAGGAAAATCTCAGTTCCTACTTCTATAAATATTACATGCCACCAAAACAAATGTAAAATTAAGCTGGGCATCTCACACTGTCAAGATCCAATCAAACTAATATTACACTGCACTCTGGCTATTAAATGCAGTATTTTAAGGTAAACTGCTTAATAGTGATAAATGAATGCAGTGTCAGTATTTGAGACAGAAGGTGATTGGCCTGACCTTCAAAGAGCCAAGGGGCTGCAGTCAGACAAACTTAGTCAATTAATAGGGTCAAATTATGCTTGCAAGAAGTTAAAAGCAATATAGACAAGAGCCTGGCTCCCTGGCCAGCCCTGGAAGAAGAGACAGAGAGAGGTATAAATGGATAGGGCTTTAGGCCCTGATATACTCAGTCACAAAATACTCATGAAGTTGTTTTGTCAGCTTTTATCTGAATTAACAACTATCTACTTTAGCAGCAGTACATACTTACCAGCATCTGTTGGTAAAAACATGGTAAATACACAGGCAAATCCTGCAAATATCAGAAAACATGTCATAGCTTTACGTCTTCCAGACCTAGAAGGAAAAGAGTACCCAGATAAAGATGGAAACAAAGTCCTTCAGTATTTTTTTAATTTGTCTGCAAAATACCAACTGTAGTAGACAGCAGCATGAACAACATTTACAAATCTACTGTACCTTGGTAAGTGCTTCAAATCTTACATTATTTTCTTAGTTCTGTGTACTGAAGCCCTCCCACAAAAACTTTCCTATTTCTAGCCAAGTTTTGATTTTTAAGCTATTGAATCTGTAGCCTTGAGAAGGACCCTTCTTTCAGCAACAAGAACTCTGACTTTTTTCTTCTCTGTACTGAGCAAGGCAATGGGCCCTGTCTCCAAAAGGGTATTGCAAAGCACGCGCACCAAGATCAAATTCATATTGGTCAAGAAAGTGTAATTCTAATGCTTCCTAATCTGTATTTCTCTTCTACAACTTTGCATAAATATATGCAGTTAGGACACACAGTAAAACTACTTTGTATGCTTTTCTGTCTAATAGTATACACACAGAAATAAGCAGAGGCTATTTCTACTGCCTAGTGTTTTAAAATAAAAAAGAAGATGACAGGATAGAAAATCACCAGCCCATTTCCACATCTGCCATATTTAAATATTTCATAATTATTTGCAAAGGACCACAAATAAAGGTATTCTTAGTAACAGCTTGCAGGCACGTAGAAATACAATACATTCTTGTTACTTCATGAAGTCTCACAGCTATTTCTAACTACTACCCCATACTAGTAGAAACACAGTTTGTCTATAACAAACATACAATACTTTTTTTTTTTAAAACTCTTCTAAATATTTTCGCAACAATGAGGATACTGCCCACTAAAACTAAACAACAACACAGCAACTGGCTTGTCACATTTTGTTTTGCATTAAGCACCTAAAACTACACATATCTTTACTTCTGAAAACCAAAAGCTTGAAGTTTACAGTTAGTTTGACAAATTACAACAACAACAAAAAAAAACATAGAAAAGGATTTGTGCAGTTTGTAGTTTAAATGCATGTCCTTGGCTCGGGCATCTTGGGCTTGAGATGAAGGTTGGCTGGATGTTTTGCTTTTTAGCTTGACCGAGCTGACAGCTTTTTACTGCCAAAAAAACCCAAAAGGTGAATTCACCTGACTGAAGAAAATGGGATTTTTGCCACTGACCTCAGTGAGACCAAAAGCATCATTACAAAGATACTCAAAACTAAAGGTCACATGATACCCTGAGTAGCTCTGGGTTGCCAGACTGTTTGGCCTTTGGAGGTGTGTACCCATATAAAGGATGGCCTCCAAATACACTGAAGGATATGAAAATACACAGACATTGATCACTCATGCCTTAACAAAAATTGAATGGCTCTCATTTCAAAGTTCTCATCACAGAGTTCAAGTAAAAGTGAACAATGCTGAGAACTGCTTTCAACTGCAGTTGGTAGGCGGTACAAAAACAAGTCATTCTGACTACAATATTTAAGAGATATATGTAAGCTACAGATACTTAAATAACTAAGCTACTCACATTTTTTTCCATAAACACCAAACTTTTTAAAATAACATTAATCATTGAAAAGCTCATGTCTTGAGTAATTCAAAAGATGAACAAAACTAAAAAAGAGAAGTAGAAAATTGGAGTCCCATTTCTGTATTAACGGCAGAAACCCCTGCAGCGGAGTAAATCCCCACAGAATCAACAGTTTTTAGAAAAACAGTCAAGTATCTTACTGAGAAAAATGTTAATATTTTTCTAGGCTATCTACAAATATATGCAGAAAACTAGGAAATAAGTTTTTCTTACCAGGACTTCTCAATAAAAAACATGCAGAGAGGAAATGCTGGAACTTCTACAAGACCAGAAAGAGCCACATTTAAATACAGATTTCCTCTTAATTCACCAGCATTTAAAGTTAGTCCATAGTACACAAAGCTGCAGACATACCTAAAAATAGCCATAAAAGTTTTATTACTAACATAACTAGTCTTTAGGGCTAAGAAGGTATTTAAAAGGTAAATTATTCCAAGTTATGGATGAGCTATATTGAGTTACATGCGAGGAAGAGAACTCTTATTTCCCCCCAAAGAGGGGGAAGAGTAGTTCCTATTTAATTAAACAAAATAACTTCTTGAAAGAAAACAAGTGCTCATATATATGCACAGCACAACTTTCAGAATTTTCTATTAGCTTGGGTTTTTTCCTAGGTTATTTAGCAAATCTAATAAGCTTAACTGGAAGCAGCTGATGCTCAACTGTTGCAAAACAATCCTATGAAAGAAAATTCTATGTACATCCCTTGCTTAACACAGCGTGTCGTCCTCAAACCTGGGGAAGGCTTCCCCAACAAAGCTATCATCACTGTCCTTGGAAAGACTAAGCCCCCACATCCCCACCCCACAAAAACACAACACTGGGTTGGACAGCACAAGGAGCTGGGTGACAACCACTGTGACACCGCTCCAACAGCCCCGTGTGCTGTATCTGAACAGGGTTTAAGACAGAAAAAACAGTGCTGCGACCTCTTCTTCCGGCAGGTAAGAATGCCTTTCTGTAATTTGTCATCACCATAATTACTTATATTTACCTACCAGCAACTTAAGAGTCTAAGATGCTTCTGGAAAGGTCCTACTTAGCAAAGATGTTCCTGCCGCTTCTCCCACGTCCTGCACATCTCTGCTTACCCCACATAAACTACTGATTTTTCTCATCTACATCTTGGCAATCATCTCAAATGATGTGCAACTTTAAAGGGAAAACTTGGTTTTGGCATTTTGGAAAAGAGCTGTTCCTCCAACACATTTTAGCTCACGCCAATTTGCAACAGCTGCTGCTGCACCAACCAACCCACCACTCTCCCCACTCCAGGGGTTCCCTCTGCACTCCCATTTATCGCTAATATATTATGTTACATCCTCCTGCGCTTCGGGGTGTCGGGTTCCCCCCCCAGGTTGTACCACTTTTCAAGACAGCACCTAATATAAATTTGTGCTATCTGTATTTTATCTCGCCAACAGTTTTCCTCCACTGAACTTATATAACATGCTTTTAGGCTCTTACTGCTTATTCTTACTCTAGATCTCTGCAGTTATCTAATCCATGTAGCCCTTTTCTTCCCAAGACTGGCTCAAATACACATCCTCTCAGTAATTTCTGCTTCAGCTTCTCATTTCACTCAATGTAAATATTATGTTCTCACCAGATTATTTCTTAGTAGGTTTTGAAATGGTTTCTAAGTAACACACCAAAAATAAAACGCAACAGCACTAATAATGAAACATCAACTTTACAACACATCATTTTAGATTGCCATCAACTGACAAATTTATGATTTAGTTTGAGGACAGAACTTTTTTTTAAAAAAAAAAAAGATTAAAATCTTAATTGTTTCCTCATGTCTGACTCACAGCATCTCAGCATCTTGTTACTACATACCAGATGTACATCAGTATGACAGTTCGCCACCGAAGGACTGGGTGTTTTACTAAGTTTAGGATACCAGGTGACGATTCGTCCTTTCTCAAAGTTCCTGCGCTTGGTTTTAATTTTAAGTTTAATCTCTCTTTTCCATTACCAAGGGCAATATATTGCAACACATCTTCAGCTTCTGCCGTTTTCCCTTGGGAATACAGCCATCGTGGTGATTCTGGGAGCATACTAACAGGAAAGAACAGAAAATCAATAATGACAAGTTCATTCCTATGAACACAGCACTAAAGTCAGTCTTTGCATTTTGCAAATCAATACTTAAGAAGCAGCAATACAAAATTCAGAGAAAAACGTTCTATTTGTACTGTTCTGCATATTAAATTCCATGTACTCCGGTAATACTACAGTTAACCTTACAGAAGGATTGTTGGAGATGCTTGGCAAAGCACTCCGCCATGTTAGTGGAGTTTAAATCTTAATCTTGACTTCTGCCGAACCGCCTTCTTAGGAAATGCTACACTACCATTATCCAGGAAGCATCTCAGATCCCAATTATCTGAACAGCCTGGACAAAACTTTGTTTTCACAGTGGCACAGGTTGCCCAGAGAAGCTGTGGCTGCCCCACCCCTGGAGGTGTTCAAGGCCAGGCTGGACAGGGCTTGGAGCGACCTGGTCTAGTGGGAGGTGTCCCTGCCCATGGCAGGGGGGTTGGAACTAGATGGTCTTTAGGGTCCCTTCCAACCTAAACCCTTCTATGATTCTATGATTACGAGAGGGGCTCTGAGTTGGAGCGGAGAGAAGAGAAAATAAACACTACCGGGGAATTACCTGTCAGGCTCCAGTACTAGTTCATCACTGCCCACATATCTCTTATTCCCAAGTATTATCAGAATATCCATGCTTATCACAACTTCAGTTCATCATTCCTGTTTTTTTTCAGGTTGTAGAATGTGCTGCTGCTTTTATACAAGCCATAAAATAAAGAATGGAATATTTTTAACTGAACCTTCACTTCCTCTAGTACTCCTAATGGAGATATACATCCTACAACCAAACTAAACTTTCATTACCTGAGAGGATCCCAGTATTTTTAGTATTTGGGGGAAGTAATTCTCTGGCCCTCAGAAACAGAACACCATAGAGGAAAATATATTACGCAGAACTTCTTTTCTAGGCCCAGAGGCTTTGTTTTCCTTGACTACAGGAAGAGGGCGGCTTTTTGGCATATTCTTTAACAGAACTTAATTTCAAGAGCAGATCTATCTAAAAAGCAATTGAAATTAAAAAAAAAAAAATTGAAGTAAAAGGGTTTGGTTTCTTATCTATACTGTACGCTACACAGTCCCTGTACTAATGTGTAGACAGCCTACTACACTAATTCTTTTATTTCTTCTACAGCTTCAACTATCAATCAGGAGTATACAAAGTGTATGTATTACTTGATATGTTAAAAGAATATTTTTTAACAACACAGGCCAGACAAAGATAGCGCTTTTAATTCCCTTAATACTGACGCATTTCATAGTCATTTTTATGATAATGTCCATGTAGGAGTTCTAAATAGGAGCATCCAAGCACAACAGTGCTAGGAACAGAGACAAGCGACCTCAAAAGCAAGCAGATACATAGCGTATCACGCTAAAAAGGCAATTCCAAATGCTCTCACTTATTTCCCTTTGCACGCATGTCTCATGAAAAGAAACTCTAATATCCCTCTAGGATCACTTCCAAAACTTCTCAAGCGCTGAAGCCCTTCCTTGGCAGAAGGCAGTGTTCCTGGCTGATGCTCGCAGCCTCTGGCAGGCCTTCCCTTCCCCAAGCAGATTTGTAATCGGGTTTTATTGGACAGCTGGCACACAGCTGCTCTTCGCAACGCCGGCCACCTCAACTGTAACAGCATGCAGGAACACAAGCTTCTCTTCTGGGTAACCCTGACCTTCTGCTTCATTTAAAACCACTTCTTCCTTCACAATATGATTTTTCTTGTTTGGTTCACAAAACCATACAGAGAAGTGTCATCCTTGTTTATTCCACTCTCTTGAATGATGACAAAAAAAAGTAACTGTTAAATCGCTGCATATTTTTTCTTATCATTATAATGCACGTGAACCACTTACAAAGAAAGAAGGAGGAAGATGACTCCTGGAGTATTCGATACCAAGGCAAGGTAGCGCCATTCTCTTACACAGTAACCCAGGAAAGCATAAATAGCAATGCCAACTGCGAATGTCAAGTTAGTTAACGAACCTGAAAATACAAGATTAAAATGGTGACTACAGAAACCATTGGCAAAAGAAAAAAAAAGTTCTTAAGCAGAAGCCTTAAATTCCTAGCCCATGATATACCTAAATAAAATAGCAATTTTGAGAGGTATTTTTATGGCACTTATGAACCAGCTGGCTTAAGTATATTATGCAATCCCAATGAAGAATAATAGCTTTGTATAATGTAGGGGGGAGGCTGGGGTTTTGTTTCCCCTTTCAAAAATAAAGGACGGTACATAGCAGAGAGCAAGAAATGAACAGGAACCTACAGACTAAAGAGAAAACCCGAGGCCGGGAAGGGGAAGTGTTGAGAGTGAGCAATTTATTTCAGTCTATTAAGGCAATCTTGAATATAGGTGGCAGGCTGGAACAGAGATTGGAAGTTAGTTATAAAAGTATACAAGGATTGAGTTCAGTATAAAACCAGCTGCAAGCCAGAGGTTTATTATAGCAGACTTCTGATGAACAAGCATAAATGAAAATGTTAAAAATAAGGGGTCAACTTGAACTCCAAAAGCCTAACAAACCCTCTGCAGACTGAGACAGATCTTGTACTAACCCAGAAACCCTCAGCTATTGCCCGCAAAGCCCAGCTCACAGCCAACACCTAGCAGGAGAGCTTCCTTAACACTGCTGAGCTGCATCCAGCAGCTCCCTCTCCTTCAGCCCCTGGTCAGTTGTTCAGCACCTCTTTCTCAACAGCTGAGCAGAACTAGAGCAAAGCACCTAGAGCGACAAGTGGCAGGAAACGGACTGTCTCTTCGGTCCATCAGGAGGCTGGCCCTGCAGGGGGAAAGGCTGGGAAGAGCAGAGAGAGACAAGAGGGAAAGGGGGAAGGAGGGACGGGAGAGACAGAGGGCATGAGTCAAAAAGTGAACCCAGGAGAAGAAGAAAATTCAGTACTTAAAAAAAATTAAGCAGAAAGCTGTAACTAAACCACAACTGTCTCATACATCCCCAGGAGTCCAGAGAAGAAATAAGAAAAACAGTAAAATGAGGTAACTGAAGAAGGGAGACAGAGATGTGTGCTCACAGCCACGGCAAGTCAGCATTTGGACCAAGTTCTTCCACATGCGGCACGAGCCAAAAAAGGCCTTACAGGCTGAGCTACTCCAGCTTTACAACAGACTGACGTGCAAGCGTTAAATTTATTTCAAGTCTTGGCAGAGGCATACGAAAAAGGACATTTAAAAATACTGGCTGGTCAGCACATCCAGCCCTGGAAAAAACACTATCCAGGCACTAATGCATTTTGTGGTGCAGGGAAACTTCAAAGAACGCTTTCAAAATACCTTCCCAAGATACCATACAAGCATCGTTCAGAAGTTGGCAGGATCTGCCAAATTTTTTTTTTTTTTTAAGGTAATGCAGTGTACAAAAGGAGAAATTTTAGGAATCAATGTATCAGTTTTAAAACCTCTATGCTATTTATCAAACTCATTCACATCTTCCTTATTCAGGCACCTTTCCCACAGAAGTTAGAACTTGGATGAATCACATCACACATGCTACAAACTGACTTTACTTGGTACAAACATAAAATGTAAGGTAATGATAGAACAACACGTGGCACAGTAATAATGATTAAATATTCCCAAATCCCACCTGTAAATGACCAAAATGATTTTCCTACATATTCTTGTGTTAGCACAAAAGACACAAGAGCCATTCCACCATTCACAATTCCAACAAAAAAACGTGACACTGCAAATATGTCATAATTCGGAGCTAATGCTGTAACATACCCAAAAATGACATCAAAAAATAGACCTGTAGAGAGAGAACAAAATGTAATTAGTACTTATGCTACGCAGCTTGAACTCAGAAGAATGCAAGACCACAGTCATCAGTTACTGACTGTAATGAGTAGTCTATAGTACTTGTCTCTAAACCTCTCGCATTTGGCCTTCTGAAATCACACCACATGAGAATTACAATCATTTTCAAGCCACACACTTGAGGTCTGCAATGCCAAATATGGTGTTTCCTTGAGACAATGTTATCACTAAACAAAAAGACACTTTGGCCGCAAACACGGCTAGAAAACAAAACACCGGGACATGAGTAACCCACTCTAAAAATGTTTAAGTCATTCTCCCCCACCCCTTCCAAAAAAAAGCTAGTTATTTTTATTGGGAACAATATAGTTCGGCAATGTGCGGAATACTGTGCTCCAATAGTGACAGTCGTAGCAAAACCTGGTTATTTTTCATCTCCCGTTGATATTCCAGTGGCTGCTATGCTGCACAGCACACATACTAACCAATTTCAGTGCTGCTCTACCGTGAGTGTAATACTTTTACAGATCATTGACTCCATCTCACTGACGGAACAGTTGTCCCATGGACAGCCTCTGGGTAGGGTGGCCCACAGGCAAAAAAGAAAGAGATTATGTTATCCATGTAGAATGCTTAAGAAAAACCTTTTAACAATCTTACCTGTGATATACACTGGTTTCCTGCCCAGTTTATCTGACAAAGGACCAAACGTGATATTTCCAATAAGCAACCCAGCAAAAAACAGGGATGATGCAAGGCTTACTTTGTAGGCTTCTTGCTCGATTAGGTACCACTGCCAAGAAAAAGAATCTCCTTATTGTTAACAGTAGGAACACTAAGTTGCTAGCTTCCTCAAGAATATTAAAAGTCTACCAAAATTATTCTCTTGCATTTCCCACTTCCTGCTTTATATCCAATTAAAATTTTGTTCAAAGTTTGATAGGTAAGCTAACAATAATCATACCTTTTCCTCCCTAAGACTCCCACATCTCTACTTTCGCTCCCCCATGAAGAGAAGGAAGAGGTTATGGAAAGATGTCCTTGTTTTATAAGAACTCTAAGAACTATTTATTGACTACTCATTGATATTTTAATATCTTATGATGCACATGCATTTATAATCAAACAAAAGTTAGAAAGAAATGGGGTTTTTTTTAGAAAATGTACTTTCTACCACATCCTAAAGCTAAATTGAGACAGCATAATCAAAAATTGTCAGAAGAGAAGAAAATGAACTGACAGCAGGTTGAAATAGAACGAAGATGACGCTATTTCCTGATGGGGCGAGGTACACAGAGAGCTTGTGCAGCCCCTCTGCTACAAACAAAGGGAAACACTCACAGAAACACACTGTTGAGATGACACAAACATCGCTGACATCGTGAATGTGGGAAAGAATGGCAATCAGAAAATCCTAAGTGATTTTCAAGGAAAAAAAATTAACTAATTCCATGAAAGCTTTCCCAAAGAAAGATTTAATCATTATTTGAGTATTTCAAATAATTACCAGTGTATTTACTGGAAAATTCACAAAGAAGTGGGTGAGTGTCATGCTGACTTTTTAAACATCATGTGCACTATGCCCTTTGGAGAAAGGAAGAAGGATGCTAATCCCATTTGCTTTTTTTAAGAAGTAGAAAGTTTAAAATAGAAAAAATAAAAAGCCTAAGGGAAGAGGACCATGACCAAAATCCAATACAGCATACTAGGACCTCAGCCCTGAAGTGTCATCTGTCTTGAAATAATGCAGATCCCCAAAGAATATTAGGAATTTACTGAAACTTTTAATTATAGCCATCTCAAGAAACATACGCTTTTACTCAATCAGAACTCACATCGTGGCAAAGTACAGAGAGGACATGGCTCCATCCACCCAGTAACCAATCAGTTACTTGTGCTCTACCCATCGAGTGGCCTGCAAGACACAGGTTGCGGGAGCAGGACAAGATTTAACACATTCACAGGACGCCTTTAGTCCAATGTACCCAGTGTTCCAGCACTTCAGAGTTTTAGGTGACTTTTAGATACTCTGGCGAGGTAAAACTCCTGCGCAGCAGCATTTGCAGCTGGTTTCTACGACACCCCGCTGGGTAGTAGATTCTACCCTACCACACTGGATAGAGATATAGCCCCAAAACTTATGGTTTCTTAACTTTCTGAGGAGACTTCAACAGTGAAATATTCCTGGGCATGAATCCTCAGGAAACTTCAAGAAGAAAATATCACAGCATGTGCTCTCCAAGGCACAGAGCGCTGCTGGCATAAGTCCTTCTCCATGCTAGCACTCCACAGCATACAAATTTCAAACTCCCAGTTCTCTGGGAGTCTCTCTCCCACACTTCTGCAGAGTGTTTCAGACTGATTTAAGAGACAAAACAACTTTATGCTCCCAGATATAGTTGTAAAATTCAATTTCTCAAAGGTAAAGGGCCATTTCCACACCAAACGTAAGACATTCCTGAACTCACCTTCCTAAGCATCATCACTAGTTAAAGCAGGGGCTGAGTTGATGCCAGACAAAGAAGCAACTCTAAAAACTGTATTTTCCACGAACCAAGCCTGAGCTATTATTTATGAAGTCTTAGTTATGCCAAAATTAATTGCAATGATTAGTTCTTGAAGCAGAACTAAAGAACTGCTCTGAAGTTTTGTTGCCCTCCAGAGCAGAACAGTGCCCCTGCCAAACTAGAACAGAACTGAAAATATTTACGGTTTAAGCTCCACCACCAAAATAAAGGAAATAAACTTTACAAAAGCAGCTTCCTCTCCCAGGCTAGAGCAAGAGAAAAGATTGCAAACTGTTACTTGTGCTGCTTAGCATGTCAGGAAGATGCTCATATTTTAACAAGCCCGATAGACGCATTCTTTTAAGTTATGTTCTTCACAGATTATTCTATCTACTTTATTTGCACAAAAGGAACTTGTTAAATATTTGTCAAAATTAACTGTAGCTTGCCAACAAAAACATTGCCAATTTTGCTATCACCAAAACAGACATCCTCTCAGCTCTTTAAATCCACATGGCAGTTTGATTTAGTTACTAGACCACTAGCATACAGCAAGATGTTGGCCAGCATCTAGAGAGTCCATGAAAATACGATTAACAAAATAATTTTTAAATTCTTAAAGTTACTGAAATGAATGGAAACATAAATTTGTTTCAATGAGTCTTGAGAATTACTACATATTTTGGAAATAGGGACACTGACTTCTACATTTAAAAACACAGTACTAGTTAAAATTTGCTGATTTATGATTGTAAGTTAAGCACTACCCCATATCACGCATCCTGCTGAGAGTCTGAAACTGAAGAGTGACCTTGGAAAACAAGACAATCAAAAAAATCTGTTTCTGACAGAGGATACGATCCAATATTACATCATTCTTTCTTATGTCTACTCACTACAGTTTTCCAAGATAAGCATTACACAGTCACATTTGGGATAACGGGAAGGAAGCAAAAATTTGGCACCGGCTACACCAAGCACTAACCTGTCTTATATGAGTTTACTGACAACCGCTCCAAGAATTCAGTCAGCAGAACTCTTGACAGTTCACACTACAAGCCAAGCCACCCACACAGTCCTTTTTCTGGCACTGGCAGCAATACTTAGGTCACTCGTGCTCGCCTGAGTGATTACAGCCCAGGGACCAGCAAAAAGCAAACACAGCCTTTTGCGTGGGGTTCACAAGGCGCGAGGATGAAGGGTCAAGCTTCTGTCCCACTCAGCAAACCTTAATCTGTTCCATCTCCCACTCTCACCACATGCTAAAATACCCAGACATGTGGTGCATCAGTTTCATTTTCGTACTAGTTTAAATCTTTATCTTCTGTGAGAAACTAATGCAACTCCTGCGTGCTTACATGCACAGCAGATTGTGCAGACACAAAAAATTGAACCTTTTCTCCTAGAAATCTAGGAGATTATTAGGAGGAGCTTATCCTAAATCCCAGAGTTAGAAACTGTAGTTAAATGATCACTTTTCATTAGTAACAACTTCCAAAAATGTCTGAAAGTAAAGAACACTGAAAACAAAGTGAAAGGAAGAAAGTTTAACCTAAATTAATAAGCATTATATTTATGCTAAGAAAGCTAAACTAATAATTTAGTCATACACTTTCAAATTTAAAAACAATAATAAAATAAGAAAGCCAGATGGGTGGGTTCCAACAATGTTAATAGTACAAGCAAAACATTACACTAAGCCCTGCTTAGCTTTTACAAGCGCTTTGACATCCTGCACTAGTGGCACAAATATCAAGAGAAGAAATGGTTAGGCACAACGGAAGTACTTGCCTCGGTTACTATAGACGTGAAGTTGTCCGCAAAATGGATATGCTTGGCAAGCTCAGCTCTGCTCACTGGGATTCCTTCTTGGTCTATATGATACTCGGGCACAGCTCCCACAAGCACAATAAGCATTGACTGACAAGCCACGTATACCTTAAAATAAGACACAATCATTTACCCTAAATAATCCCAAGGAGACCTGATGGAATACTATAAGCTCTTCATTAAACTAACAATTATCAATTTCCCTTTACCCAGCATAACAAACAAAATACAGTCTGTCTACTGTCTTTAAATCCCAGATGCGATCACGCAGGCAGCTGGGAGCAGTGGGTACCACTCCAGAGATACTGGTGCACTTCCAGTGAAAGCTTCATCTTGACACTCTCCTTCCTCTTGCAAAATTGTTCAGTTTGTTATTGCAGTTTTGTAGCCAGGCACAGGAAAGGAAGATACTAACACCTTCATCCTAGTTGCACAGGCAAGATCTAACAGTTAGACCAAGATTATTATTATAAACAGAAATTTTACTTACTATACTCAAAGAATATAACATGTAGTGTCAAATAAAAAAAAAAAAGAAAAATAGGATTATATTTTTTAAAGTCTCTTCTAATTCTTTCCATTGCAGAGACTGAAACCTTAACCTGATCTAGAGAACTAGAATGTGTGGGAATAAAAAAGATTTTCATAAAGAAACCCTTATGAGAATATTTATTCATCAAGATGGGCTTCAAGATGTTCTGAATGTCCCCCAGGCTTCGCATGTGATTTTATTTTTTCTAACTTAAAATAACATTATCCTTAACCATATCCACATATTGGTGATTTCCAGCAAGTTAGCATTGATGGTAAAGTTCTGAATCTAGAATGGCTTCCTTCATTGGGCCACAAGCCTTTGGGTGGCAGATTTGGTTGGACATTGTTTTAATGTGCCATCTCTATCCTCTGCTTACCTTGGACGTTCTTGCAGAAACCAATTATAAACAGAAACCCGCAATCAGCACAATCTCCCTCACTCTCAACAGTGTTTTAATGCAAAATGCAGAACCCTGCTAACTGAAAGAAGCCTGATATGAAGAAACTCAGCGAGTGAAACAGCCAAATGTCTGCATGCGGGGGTGTGGACGCTATTTAAAGACAGCACCCTGCATACCACTTTTCACAAGAGAATTAAAAAAAAAAAAAACCAAAAACGAAACCAAACCAAATTAAAAAAAAAAAAAACAAACCACAACTAGCTTGCCGTGGTTAGACTCCATTTCCTTCCACTTCGCAGAAGCTTAAAAGCCGCTCTTCAAAAAGCGGAAGATACGCATAGAAACAAGGAACACAGCTCATGAAAACTTGGAAAAGTTAAGCGTGGAAGACTGCACCGAGGCCGGGAAGAGGTCTGAAAACCGACTTGCAAAAGGAAAAGAACCCCCCCCCCCCC